>JARHVA010001632.1:2855000-2902500 GCA_037957365.1 Torreya grandis | reverse complement strand
AAAGACTTAATATCCATCATTTAAATTTGAAAATAATAAAAATTTGGATTGAATTTGATCATCTATTTTCCCTCCAAAACATCTATAAATTGACATCTCTTCATCCATTGTGAATATAATCTGAATTGCTATCAGAATCACCATCGCATGAGTTATCAAAATTATCATCATGAATTCTCTTACAATCAAATCAATCAATATAACTATCATCATGCGGCTGAAATTACCTTGCATAGATATTTTATTTGAGCAACCACATATCAAGTGATCAAGAGAAAACCCAAGGTAATGAAGGAGAGATGTCTTCATTGTTGGTAAGTGAAGGTATGTCTTGTGTTTTTTTCTTTCAAGATATATTTGAGGTTTAGATTGAGTTTTGTATAAGAGTTAATTGTTATTATTAATTTCTAATTTTAATTCTAAATTTTTTCATTCACATTCTAGCATGTCCGATGGACCTTGTTCCCAAGCTTTTTATAACACATTTTATTTAGTTTTTAGAGTGTGTTTCATTTGTTTTAGTTTTATAATCTAGGTTGGCATCATTATGGTATAAGTTCTTAGTTATTTTAGGCAAATTATAACTAGTTTCAGTCAGTTTTAACCAATTATTATCATTTTTTAAATTTCAATAGGATCGTACCTATGAAATGACAAATTCATCCCCATGAATGATGATTTTGTTATCTTCAATGGTGAATTCATTCTGCCTAGGATATTTTGTTTGTATGTTATTATTTTTCATTTATAGGTCTGAGAAATAGTGAGTTCATGTTATGGAATAGTGATAGCATCCTACTAAATAGAGAAATCATACTAATTATCAATGAAATTGTCTCATGTATCATTTTTAGTTTTTTATGTTTCTTGTTTCCAATATTTTTCGATAACAATGAAATTATACTAAGTAACAACAATTTTGTTCTATAAAATGGTGAAATTCATCCTAGGTTTTAGTGATTTTATGCAGGTGTCATCCTTTATTCTTGTGTTTTTTTGTTTTATATTTTCTAGTTGATAGTGGTTTTGTGTTGAGCAACTATAAAAAAAATTTAAGAACAATGAATTCATTCTGTGAAATTATGAATTCCTCATGTACTTATTTCTATTATCAAAAATAATAGTTTTGATCTGACTAAAAGTGAATTTGTTCTATGTTTTAATGAGTTTGTTTATGTATATTTTCTTTGTTATTTTTACTATTTTTTTCCAATTTGTTATTTTACCTTACCTACATTACATAAACTACTAATAGTTTTCTATAGCACCATAGGCTAAAGAAATAAATAATGAAACAATTTACATGCTAGCATTTTTTATTGAAATCTTTGATTTCCTTGCATTTTCATCTTATTTGTATTGTTATGGGTTTGTTTATGCTCTTATCTTGTGCTACAAGGTGATCTAGAGAATAAAAAATAACCCTAATAATTTGTGTATCTTAAGCCTAGTCCATGTATGCTCTTTCTTTGAGCTAAAAAGTGATTTGGGAAATCAAAAATGGCTAGTCTTCTTTATTTGTATTTCTAAGGGATATATCAACCTTAGATTTCATCACCAATTAGTAGGCCAAATCCCTATACTAGTAGGATATATAAATTCAAAGATCAAATGTCTTCATTGCCTAAGCCTAATTAACCCCTAGGTGACATGAGGTGGATTTGAACACTCATACCTAGGGTCTATACATCCTCTTACATAGAATTGGTCCTCAATGTACCCAAAGGTATATAGGAGGACCCCCATAATTAAACCCATAAATCCTAGCATAAGAACATTTGGTCATAATCAAAGAGTGATGTCAGGAAAACAACATTCCCCAAGATCACCCACCACATATATGTCAAACTTTGAGGTACTATCGGTGGTTGCTACTTGACTACTTACCCACTTGACTAGTTTATGATTTTTTTGTTTGCTCCCCTTTTATATTGAACTAAACTTAACACTAGTAATCGATTTAATCAAGCCTAAGAAACCAAACTTATTTTTCAAAAAAAACCAAACACTTATCTTTCAAAATCACATCCAAAAATTTATTTTTCAAAATAAATCAAATCAAACTTTACAAATCCAATATGTCAAATAATTAAAAAACCACAGTTTTCCTACCAAAAATTTTTGAGTGAAACACCTAGCAGAAATCTACACTATGGCCCCAAACACTAGATTCTAAGAGTTATTGAATCACACCCAAGATAGGGAATAAACCTTTACTAGATATCCTTTTCACTTCACCTTGAAAACCAAGCGAATCACCCATTCCCTTATTACAATAAAATACACTTGTATCCCTTGTTAATATTGGCCAAGGAAAACATGTTTTATCTAAATAAGTATATCAAGATCTATTTGTGCTTGACTAGATCCAATGATTACCCCAAGAGTTGGAAGATATAAAACTCTATATCAAACCTCTTACATCAATACCTTAATCATCTAGTCAATCCCACAATCTATCTTATTCTTAATCCAAAACACCACACCAATCCATCCCCTGAGCCACACAAAACCCAACTTATCCTACCCTTACCAAAATAACAACCCAATCATAAATTTAATAGTTCATAATCAAACCATCCAAAAATCCATCCTAATCTAGCAAAACTATATTTTTGCCTACCCCCATTTCACTCATCTAACAAATAGACAATGAAAAATCCAAAAATCATGCATCACCTTCCCTTATCAAAAAATCCATCCAATCAAAAATCCAACACAAACCTGACCTCTGAGCCACAAAAATCCAATTATGCCCTATTATCACCCATCAAATAAATATCACTTACTCAATAACCAAGTGTATCCACATTAATAAATCAATAGCTAGGTATATGCCAAAATCCCATTTCAAACTACAATTAAATTAATCCACTTCTGAAACAAGGTCATGGCCTAGTTCCAATATTTGATGAACCCATCTTCTACTAACTAATCTTTAACAAGTTTATATTTAATAAACCTTCCTTTGATCAACAAATATTTGACCACCATGGCCTACCTCCAATCTTTTATGAGCCCATACTTGATCCAACACTTATCTTTGACCAACCATTAATCTTTGATGCATATATCTTTGATGAACCCATTTTTAATGAACCTACCTTTGACCTCCACAACATACCAACCTTAATTCATCACCCCATCTCCCATCGCATATCAAGACCTCTAACACTAAACCTAAAATACAAGAGGTACTTGTACACAATGTAAGACATAGTTCCCCCCATGATATAAACCACCCCATCTCTCTTAAAAGTATTGATAGACCTACCATTCAATTTGGCTCGACATCATTTGTCAAATAT
This sequence comes from Torreya grandis, assembly GCA_037957365.1. NCBI lineage: Eukaryota > Viridiplantae > Streptophyta > Pinopsida > Cupressales > Taxaceae > Torreya > Torreya grandis. The sequence continues at coordinate 2,899,192 of JARHVA010001632.1, read as the reverse complement.
AGCCTTCTTTTAGATGAAACCCCAAAAGCTTCAATAATTCTTGGTTTAACAATGATGCTTTAACATCCTATTTTTAGAAAAATAAATACCCTATATCAAATATGATTTGTAAAATAATGAACTATAAAGTATGAGGCCTTGGATTTTATGAGTAAGGAATCTTAGAACCAATCCATATGCACGCAACCAAAGGATATCACAAAATTGGCTATAAACTCAGTGATTATCAATATGAGAATGTTAAGTATACTTCCATGATTCTTGGGGAAGCTTTTCCAAACATCTCAATAGGTTATATTCACTACCTCTATGGAAATATTGTTACCACTAATCCTTTTAATGACATTAATCCCTTTAATCCTTCTAATGACACTAATCCTTTTAATGACTATCTTGATTCCACCAACCCTTTATTTCACACCAACATATCTCTGACAAAAATCAACATCTAATACCCTCCATTATTTGATTGGGACCAACAAAATCACATGTCTAATGGCCTCTTTCAAAATGATGTGACTATTAAAAAATTCGTGAAACTCCAAGATGACATCCTACCAAGAAATTACAAATAGAGATTTGAATTTAACTTAGATGAATCAACATAATTCATGGAGTAGGAAGATTTCCTTTATCAAAATACATCCAAAAATTAGAAAAAATAAAATATCAAAGTCCTTAAATGAAAACCTCTTTGAGATGTTATCAGAACAAAAACATCAAGATCAATAAAATAAAAAATCTAAGTCCCCTAGTGAAAACATCATAGAAGCGTTATCAGACATATAAAATCAAAATCAAGATGAGTTAGCACCCATTAATAATTCAAAATCCAAAATTTCATGATACATTGTTGGTCTTAGTCCCCCTTACCATCATGCCATCTATACCCATCTCCATAACAATATTATCCCTCCAAGTCTTTCACACAATCAAAAAAACACCTTCATCCAACACACATCCCACTTCATCCTCCTTGACAACATCTTTTCTCATAGAGGATATGATATTCTTTGGCTAATATATTTGGATGAAGCCAAATTATCAATCAATTAAATCCTCAAAGACATCTATGGATCACATACTTTAAGTACATATGATGCAATAAAAAAATAAAAAATAAAAAAATTGCCCAAATGTGAAAACCATTTATTATGGCACCTTAGGCAAGTACCATGATGAAAACTAGTTTTTTACATCATGCATGTTGTCTAAAATTACCCTAAACCTAGGGTAAATCCCATTACATCCCAACCCTATGCATCCTAAATTATTCTTCCATTCAAATATATATCCTTACCATCCTTATCCATTCAATCCTAATCTATCCTTACCCATCCTAAACCATATGTGTTTATCCTAAACTATCCTTACCATCCTTATCCAATCAATCCTAAACCATCCTTACCCACCCTAAACTCATCCTAACCAATCCTCACCTATCCTAAACCATCCTTACCTATCCTAAACCAACCTTACCAATCCTAAATTGATCCTAAACCATCCTTACCATCCTTATCCATTTAATCTTAAACCATCCTAAATTTTGTACTCCATCCCAAACTTACCCATCCTTATTATCCTTACTATCATTATCCATTTCACTCTTTGACATCATACCCATCCTCATTTCCTGCTTTTTACCTTGATAAGGAAATGGAAAATATATTGAAACATGTTTTGGAATAATCTTCGTATATGTGTGCTTATTCAAAGTAAAACATCAACATAACATGACTATAAGTGGGTACATGGTACTTACAAGACATGTTCCTTGGATATCCCACCTTGAATAATCTTATCCCATCATGAATCCTTTAACCATTCATCCCATCCTAAATCCCTTGACCTTTCCATCCCATTCTGAATCCATCAAACATCCCTTCTACCATCACCTTTGTACCTAGTGTTAGAATTGGTTTTCCCCTTGTTTATAGCATAGTTGTCTAAAATAATATAAAACCCAAAAACATTAAAAAATCACAAAATCCAAAACATGCAAAAAACCCAAAAACATTATGAAATCTTGAAAATGCAAAAAAATCAAAAAAATCAAAAAATAATAGCCAAGTTCAAGCCCTCAAAATACATTTGGATTGCCCTTAGTATAGTTAAAATCCTTGTTTACCTTTTAAAAAATCATTTCACTTTCATTAGGATACATCATTCCCATATCAAACTTGTTGCTTTCTCAAGATATATCATTCCCAAATCTAATCCCCTTGTATATATCATTATTTGGGGAAAATTAAAGCTTGAATTTTTATTGATATATGTCATTCCCAATCCTATCAGTATCATCCATCACTAAATATTAAGGGTTTTAACTTGAAAAAGGATAAAGCATAACTTGTTTTTGCATGTTTTTGTTGTTTGCTAGTTATTATTTTGTATTGTTCATTGTTTGTGTGTTTTATTATTTGTTGCATCTATGTTAATCCTATTACTTTTGAAAATAATATAATCATGATTTCTTATATCATGGTTTATCTTGTTATATGTTATACTAAAAATAAGGTTGCTCAAAACATTTTAAAATCTATGTAAAATTAGCAGTTATTCATTCACATACATCTACACCATCATATTACCTATAATCATTCATTCCTAAATAATCTATCCATGAAATAAACCATTCTTAAATCATTAAAGACTAACTATCCAAATTAACATTCATTCCAAATATCCATGACCAACTCGTTAAACATTTATCATAATGACTAAGTTTGCATCAAATCAAAACAACATGAACATTAAACTATCCATCACATCATCTAATACATATACAAAAACAAATAAAATCCATGATATCCATAAACAAGAGTTGTTTTAAACTATTAATCACATCATCTAATGCATATACAATAACTTATAAAATCCATGATATCTATAAACATGAGCCTTCATCACATCATCAATTCATAAAATTGGTTAACTACTTGATCCATACTTGCACATCCAAATAAAATCCAAATCATTATAATATATCTATCCCATATTAAATTATGCATCTTTCTCAAGATATATCATTCCCAAATCTACCCCTTTCATCTATTATTATTTGGGGCACATCAAAGCCTACAACTTTATTGGGATGTATCCTTCCCAATCCAACCCCCTCACATATATCATTGCTTGGAGAAAATCAAATTATGCAAGTCTTAAATCAATAAAGTTAATCTCATCCAATCTTAACACCCATTAAGACATATTTATCCATAACCATCATCATATTTAGTCATCAAATGTGCACCCAACCCCTTTGTTTTACTTCTCATTCATCCATGGTAATTCATATTCTCATTTTAATATCCCATTTGTATCTTTCATCCCTACACACCCTCTCGAGGGGGCATCATTCCTTGTCAACCCTGATCATCATGCCACTAGGAACATCCCAGTGCATCCATATTTATTCTTATAATCTATTTGAGAATCCATTGCTTATTTTAGTTTGAACACCCTATCAAAGAGGTGTAAATGTAGACACTAAATTCTACCACTATAGCGTTATAATTATTCCACTAATTATTGGCATTCATCATTTAAAAATTCTTATTTACTAACCCATTCATCGTCAAAAATCTATATGTTTATCCTAATTACAATGTGAATCCTATCATATCCCATATATTCTTCTTAAAATCACCCTTTTATTAATTAATTAATATTAAATTAATTAATCACTAATTAAATCATACACTCAAAACTTTGAATAAATAACAATAAATAAATAAAAATTACCAATGCCACCTCATCATCCTACTCAATCAAATTTGTTTAATCCCCATAACCTCCTAATTTAACCATTAACCAACTTATTCAATCCTCATTAAAACATTAAAAGGCATTAAAATACCCTCCTTAAAACATGTAACCTTCCAACAACCTTATTTGAAATATCCTTACATATTCCAACAAACTTATTTAATACATTTGACTCATTTAATGTCCATTCAACTCAATTAATGATCATTGAACAAACTTGACCATTTATTTCAACTAACTCATAAATCCTCAACAAATACATTGAATGCATTTGACCTATAGACTTAATATCAACCGTTTGAATTCAAAAATAATAAATAAATCTTGATTAAATATGACCATCCATTTTCTCTCCAAAATATCTATAAATTGACATCCCTTCCTCTATTGTGAAGATAATACAAATTGTTATTGAAATAACCATCGCATAAGCTATCAAAATGATCATTGTGCATACTCTTGCAATCAAATCAAATAATCCAACTATCATCACATTATTGAAATCATCTTAAATAGAGATTTCATTTGAACAACCACATATCAAGTGATTAAGAGAAAATCCAAGGTAATGAAGGAGAGGTGTCTTAATTATTGGTTAGTGAAGGTACATCTTGAATTTTTATCTTTCAATCTCTATCTAATGTTTGTGTTAAGTTTAGAATAAGAGTTAATTATAATTATTAGTTTCTAGTTTCACTGTTGAATTATGTCATTCTCAGGAACCCTTTGGAAAAAATTTAAAAACCTTAATAAAACTTGTCTTCTTAAAATTCTCAGAGATTATTTTTATATGTTATATTCTCATGTTTAAATTAAATACATATTAACATAAAAAATCTGACAGAGAAAAAGATAAAAAACTAAAAAAATGATTTAAACATTGTAAGGAAGCGACCACAGGAATAAGGGCCCAAAAAAAGGAGATAGAAATGATGAGCCCACTGATTTTGCCTATGTTAGAATCATCATGACTAATATTTCCATACAAGAATAATAAAAATACATATACAAATATAGTAAAGATAACACAGGCCCATGGACACAAAATGAACAAGAGAATAACAATCAGAAGAAAATAAGACCACGAGATCACACAAATAATAATGAGAGATGAAAAACATACAAATAAGTGCCAATAAGTAGGTAATTTAAGATGATGATCCATATTCATGAAATAATACTAAAAACATTATAATAATAAGGATTGTACAAAATTAGGTGTTCATAGTTATGTACATGTGATTAATATGATATTTCAACATATTATTTTACCCTAATTTGATTTTTTAAACTAGTATATGAATTTAGATTACTAAATATGACATTTAAGCATGAATATAAATGTAAAATATTTTAATATATTTCAATAATTTGAAAAATGGCATATGCTAAATATATATAAAGTACAACAAATAAAATAATTACTTTCAAAAATGGAAAACAAGTTAAACCATGGCTGAATTTTAACTATGGTTGACTTATGACAATGGAAAACAAGTTGAAGCAGGCCTAAATTTTGTCTAGATCCATAACCATGATTATATTTGTGTAGGGTTGGTTATGTCATCTTTGTGTTAGTATCAACTATCGATACTTACCTATAGTGGTTTGTAGTGACATGTGTTGAAATGTGGGGTCACCCTTATAAATTATTTGAAAGCTCTGTATATGTGATGCCAAACTTTGATAACATGCACAACTCTACAAATTAGCCTCATTCACCTTGAAACCCTAGATGTGTTTGTGAGGGATATAAACTTGAAAAAACTAAGAAAGTGAAATAGGTTGAGCTAACCCCTATCACCCCTATTAATGATTGACCACTACCTATGTATTTGATACTTTGAGGATGGAAATCAAGCCGTATATAGCTCTCACACCTAGTGTGATTATAAATTCAAGATCCTTCATTATATGAATGTGACTAATGACTTAGATCTAATAGTTGACAATGCTTTCCTTGACATGGATTTGGTATACTTTAGACTTGGCTTGTGATTTCTCCTAGTGAGTGATTTACAATTTGGGAAGAATAGGACATATTTATACAATGTGTAGTAGTGTATATATGTGTACTAGATAAGTTCCAAGTCCCCTATCAAGTGAGGCTTTGATATGTATATATGAGTCCAATTGGGTATTTTCTCATATCAATGATATGTTAGGTATGTGGTTCAACCTTAAGAAAATATTTTATTTTAAAAAGTAGTCATTTTTGGGAGAGGGTTACTATCAACAAGCACAGGTTATTATTAACTAGTGATACTGACTCGGTTTGATGATAGTGGACCATGTACAAGAGGACTGAACTTAAGGTCTAGTAATGTCTATGTAGGATAGTATGTAGGTTTCAAATAAACAATGATATTCTTGTAGATGTATAACAACATAACCTAAGGGTTAAACTCATAAGACAGCATGCCCCAAATTTGTGTAACTATGCAATCCATTGGGTTAGGAAGACAACATGCCCCAACCCTCATAAATGTTGGAAGAATTACATGATATACTAACTCAAATAACTACTTAGATTTGATAAATAATGAGAACCACATGATGGGTTTGGTAGAATTAATTCCATGGTTATTAAGCATTGTTAAAACATAACGTACATTACCCATTAAAACATGAATCAATTGATGCATATGGATTTATAGATTAAATGTTGCTCACTATTCAATGTATATTAAAACCTATTTTGAAAATAAATAATTATAATAGTGTTCACTATAAAAATGTATAAATGTACATGAATAAGTGTCATTCCCTTTTGTAACTATGCCAATTATAAATTATCATTGTATGTATGTGCATGAACTAGTATCATGTCTCATAAATATAAGAGTGTGTATATGTACATGAACCAGTATCATGCCTCCTAAATATATACCAATTGATATATAATGTTATGTATTTATATGTTGAATGCATGTATATGTGGAAACCTATAATTCATGTTCTTTTAAATTATATATATATATATATATATATATATATATATATATATATATATATATATATATATATATATTCATGTGCATATCCACTCAAGAGTGTATCAATATATTCTTATGTCTTTATAAAGTAAGTGCCTATGCATGGAATATTCCCTTTAATTTATATTGATGTGCTAATATAAATCATGTAATTGAACCATATAATATATAAAACTCTAAAATTTGTACTCTAATCTAATTGTTTATTCATGGAGGCTTTTTCCTCTATCACAAGTCCATTTTAATGCCCCACTTTGAGATGAGGAATGTGTCCTATAAGTTACTCATCTAAAAATAAAAGTATCATCTCATGTACAAAGATAATATCATGTATAATCGTGTGGCATATGAAGAGTATGTCATCATAGTAGTGTATATGTAAATCAAGGTATGTGTGTAACATATGTAATGCAGGGCATATATGTATCATGTCTAGATACATGTATCAATAAAATAGGTAGTAATACTCATCATTTAAAGATAAATGAATAATATTATGCATTAAATGTGCATAATATGTATCATGGCACCACTTAATCTTGGTAAGCTCAACAAGCTCAAGATCTAGTGTCACACATAAGGCCATGGGCCATATATAAGGGACATGAAGATGTTGCAATGACAAACAAGGCCAGGGACCACATGTAAGGAACATAAAGATGTTTCAAATAAGGTAAATAAAAATGACGCAAAAAATTCCAAGGGGCCACACATAATAGACAAACTCAAAATAACCTATCATATAAGAGAGTAACATCAATGAAGCATAGAAAAAGTAAAGATTAGTCTACACCATCCATATGTATCAATATCACATCATAATATAATAAAATATCCATGTATCATTGTATAAGATATGAGTAACTAGAAATACATGTCTAAGTAATATATGTATCTTAGTATGCTAGATATGTCATATAAATATATAACTTGTGATAGTGGAACATGTGGAATAAGATGCCCCCAGTGTTGGCATGGCCACTAGGTAGAGTAAAGTCCAATATTTATGTGTTCAAGTGTAACCTATATATCCTTCATCACACTCATATACCCTAAAATACATGTGTATATGAAAAAAATTGTCATATACCAAACATATAATAAATAATATATGTAAATAGTGTAATCTAGTAATCATGTATGTCATGTACATGTTTTTTTTTTTTTTTTTAAATATTTTGAATGTTTTTATAGTTTATTGAATTTTTTGATTTTTTTATATTTTTTAAATTGTTCAAATAAGTCCAAGTGTTAATGGTTTCAAAAATAGAAGAATAAGATGGATTTGAATAATCCAAAACATGTGGCAAGGCATAATGTGTACTATATGTGATAACATGGCTATGTGGAATAAGTGAAAGAAAGAAATATTTCCCCATTATATATGTGTATCACAAAAATGTAGATAAATATCATATGTGGAGATTAGGTCTACATTCCCCTAATGGGAAATAATTAATGTATGCTCATGTTATATGTAGATATAAGTGTATGTGATCACATAAGCTCAATAAAAGCCTTATCATGTATAGGTAGTCAATATGTAAGAGTGAACAAATAGTATGCCACAAATAATGTGCACTAAAATCACTCTAGGATAAGTGTCATGTATGTCTGGACTAGGATAACAATCAAGAGGTAAGGGCCAATTGAAAACAAAGTCAAAGGATATAATAATGATCAATGCAAACACATATGAATGCATGTGTGTCAAAAATACAATAATATAATGGATGATAAATTTGAGAGGTTATATACAAAAGATAATATTGAAACTTAAGCAATGATTCCAATAATAGAACACTCCCATGTATTTCTTGCATAAAATGTGTAATCTCATATTAAATTATGTGTTAGATCAACAATTGCAATATGGTGTTGATTTGTAGATCATGTATCATTTTTTGAATAAATAGTTTCTACTTTGTTTGCTTACTTTGAATAAATTCCCTCTCTTGAAATGGTAACAATCATACATTCATGCTCAAATGTAATATAGTCATAATCTTTATCCAATGTGGCACCCATTATTCTTAACCATGATCTTCCTATAATTACTTTATATTATGACAAAGTAGGGGAAATGTTGAATGTAACTGAACATGTTTTTGGACCAAGTGTGATAGGCATCTCAATGGATTTGATGAATGAACTAGATGAAGTAGTCTTATCCAAGTTTTCCTTATCATATCCAAGAGATTTTATTACTTGCATGCTATAAACATTGAGTTCATGAGTGTTATTAATATTCATATTAGCACATTTCAATCCATCTATATGAGGGCTAAGAATTAAATGCTCTAGCTATGATGAATGCTCTTTAGTTGTCTCCATTGAAACTATACTTGTGGCATTAACTTGTTTAGGTATATCTTTCTTTTGAAATTATTTCTTGATAATGATTTCTTGTTTATCCTGCATTTCTTTTTGTAGCTTATCTTGTTGGATCATTTCTTGTTGTATCATTTCTTGTTCCAATTATTCCTATTATAACTGTTCCTTTTGTAATTTTTCTCTTTGTACTTGTTCCTTGGAATATGCAATCATATTTTGAGTAGATTAATTATTTTTAATGTTTTTTCACATTTGGTGGTTGTTTAAGATATGTATCCAATGTAGGATTACCACTATCAATGAAATTTTGAATTTTATTCTTCAATTCCCACCAATTATCCATTTTATGTCCAGCATTCTATGATAAGCATAATAGTATATTGATTTCCTTATAGGATAAATAGGAGGCAATGTGATTAACTTATTTTGAAGCATACCTTTTATAATTTCACTTGTATTCTTATGATGCTTATGCAAAAAAATTGAACCATTTATTGTAGATGTATTATTTATCTCAATATCTTCTTGATATGAAATATTTTTAGGTAAAAATCCATTTAATGGATATGTAGATATATAATTGACACTAGCATGTTCATTATTTGTTATACGTGTTATCTTTCCTTCAAGTAATGTAACTTTTATACTTAGATATTCATTTGGATTTTGTAATTCCTTTATGAACTTCCTCATGATGACCAAATGATCTATAAGGTTGTTTAACCCTAAATTGGATGTGGATCCTACTATGGGTAGATAAGGTTAAGAATATAGAAATGAATAAGCAAAAGGGTGATAAACAATTCTATAATAGGCCACTTAATTTCAAAACTTAGATAGAACATATACTAAATTTATTATATGAGATATGCTAAAATGAAAAGTATAATTATGTTAGAAATTTTACTGATAATGAAAACAAGATACTTAGTTGGTTCTTATGCTAATATAAATCTAGATTTGGAATAGGTAATAAGCAGACTAGAAGAATATTATGTAACAACTGCCAAATTTTGGATTAAGTGCCTTTGTAACCATGGATACTTGTGTCAACCTAGGATGATTACATCGATGCTAGTATTTGGATTAGATGCAAGTGTCCAGTATGAAATAACTACTAAAATAAGATGTGAACACCTAGATGCTTTTGGGTTTGTATCACCTTCAATGTGGTGTATTCAGATATGAGTCATGGACTATCACTCCTTATCAAAAGATAAAACCCTAGTTATTCATTTTCATAATAGCTATGGAAAAATGGGTTAATGGTCACATGGTGTCGAGCTACCACAAATACCCATCTATTAATGAGTGATCCTACATAACCAATATTTTTAAGAGGTCCTAAGACTTATGTAGTTCTCCCATACATGTTGGCTTATGTGTGAATCATGTAATGTGTGATAAGCAAGTACAACAATGAACTATCTTGTAAATTGGAAAATATAGCTCTTAAGTTACTCCTTTAATAATTCAAACCTATAGATGTGTTGTTATTATGACTAATATTTAAATAGGATAAAATATGGAAGATTTACTCACTTGAATGCTTGATAGAATGATTTTGATAAGTTTCCTTTGTTTGTACTAAGAATTTTGTAGGCAATGAATGAATGAGGGTTGATCTTGTATTTATACCAATCCCTTTGGATAATATCTTACATAATAGCACTTATTCCAACCATTAGGGTATGATTTAATTGAAAATTAGATGACTTTAAAGGTCATTGGACACTTGCATCAAGGTAGGACACTTCATCGATGCAAAAAATTGACTGAGATGCAAGTGTAAGGGAAGCTATAAAATAGGTACATGTCTAAAATGTGTAGATACACAACATAAGTAGGTTTTATTCTTTTTTGGAAAGATATAATGCATGGGTCATCAACATAATACTAGTTGGACTAATAGATAGGCTAAGGGGAACAAGAGAGAGTAGATGTGAGACTTGTAGAAGCAAGAAAAGGTCTAGAACTGAGAGGAACAACCAAGGTCTAAGTTTACCAAGCATACAGGAATGAGGTGATATATAGTTCATAAATATCATATACATTTCCCCCCATTTAATACAGTAATGAAATTATCAATTTAAAATAAAGGAATGTGAATCTGGGTGTGTCTAACATAGCTTGTCTTTACTTCAGTCCAACTTGAGTGCTCTGTTGGTGATTGGCATACAACCAATTACATGTTACATTATATAATTAGTGCATATACTTAAAAATTGAAAGTATTAAAATGACTAAATTTGAAGGAGAGCAAGTTTTAAGAGTACACATGTGTATCGATTCAACCATCTTGCCTTTTAGCAATTTCATTTGAAAGATGTATCATTATGAATCACTAGAATTAAGACTAGGAAAAACATAAATCTATAAAGTGCATATATCTAAGGAGATAGAGAGAGATATGAGGGCCCATGACCCCAACCTTGGATAAAAGGTGGATTTCCACCTAGCAGTTAATAGTAGCTCAACTTTGCAACCCAATCATACTTATAACCTAGTGAGTGTGAGTAAACTAAGTCAACTCATACTATCAAACTAGTGAAACTATATGATACAATTAAGTCCAACCTAAAAACTTGGAAATATTAAGTGATTTAATCACCTCAACCATACCAAAAGTGAACCAATTACTATAGTAGATTGGTTAAATATAGTCTATAAAATTTCAATCTAGTGGGTGCTGATAGTCCTTGCAAGTGTTTGTAATCTAAAACTAATTTGATTTTGTAATATTAGGTACACATTGCATAGTATATGCACCTTAGATATGTATCATGCTAAAATTATATATAAAAATGTTACCAATATTTATAATTCTGCCACAAATATGTATCTAAATCATATAATTATGAATCTGGCCAATCTAAGAACTGTGTAAGTGTGGAGAACATATTTTCAGAACATGTCCCCATTATATATCTAAAACTAAAATTGGTGTAAGTGTGAAAAACATGTTTCCAAAACATGCCCCCACTATATATGGATAAATCTAAAAACTAATATAAGTGTCAATGTGGAGGACATGTTTCTAAAACATGCCCCTTTTATAATTTAGGTATGATGCATACTAAATAAGTGTGGAGAACATGTTTCCAAAACATTCCCCCAGTGAATCTAAGACTATGAACATGTGAAATCCATGCCTATACAACATACCCCCACTAAATCTGAGACTATGAACATGTCAAATTCATTCCTCTATGACATGTCCCCACTGACATGCCCCCCCTTAGAGGTGAGAAAAGATACAAACTGATAGTTACATCACCTCAAAAGGATAAGATAATCTTATAATTGTGAATGAACCATGTAGCATATATAAGGACATGTCTAGGTAAATGTATCATTAAAGTGCATATATTGTGATCATATTAACTCCTAAGATGCATGATAAAGATCTTAAAAACATATAAATAGTAACAGTATAATGTCAAGATTAAATCAAGCACACACAAGGGCACTCAAAATTAAATAAAAATACAATGGTCCAAGGAGAACGCAAAAAAGGGGCATGTTCAAAAGTCACATAATAGAATGGACATGACTTATTCAAGTGTCTATAAAAGCACAAAAATGACATACTCAAATATCAACATACAACAAGTAATGACATATTCAAATGTAAAAATGCAAACAAATGCATGGGGGATACAAACAATGGAGCATATTCAATTGTTCATCACATAAAAAAATAGAAAGGCAAGACACTAAAAGAAGTAAATAAATGAAAAGATAATCAACAAGTATAAATATATCAAAGTAGCACATGGATCAAATGTGTTAACAAAAACATTAATTATGTATCATATCAAGTACACTACAAAAGATGCAAGTATAGATAAAGGCATGTGTAATTACATAAGATCAAACATGATAACTTAAAGTGATAATAGAATGATATAACCTAGAATTTTATCATAGAGGTGGATGACCTAATGTCCTAAGGATGTGAGTAGAGGGAAAGCCCAACATCCAAAAGTGCATAAATCATGTACATGTGTATGTTTGTATCACACTCAAATAGGAGAGTGAAACACATGTATGTAGAAGTAACTAATATTCTATCCATCAACATAAAACTAACACAAATGCAATGGAGGCAATATAATATGTAGATGTCAAAAAAAATTGTATTTTTGAATTTATTTTTTTTTGGTATTTTTGAAATTTGTGAGAGCTTGTAACCTTACATTGTATCTTTTAAATTTATTGGATCATGATTGGATAAGTGAAAAAGGTATATATCATGTTCCTCCTCATTTTTCACATGTTTAGTAGAACTGTTGCTATCATTTGGAATATGGATCAATTTGCCTTCATGAGGAAAAGAAAGACCTTGCTGATTTTGGTCAATTTGTGCTTCCATTTGATACAACCAAATATTTCCTAGTGTAAATGCATATGGAAATATTTTTGTCATAAATCTAACCCATGTTGTAATCACTTTATGATCACAAGTAATTAGTAGTGTTATGTGGCCTAAGTATTTTTTCCAACTGGCCTTTCTTTACAAGTCTTGTATATCAAATCCAACTTATTGAAAATGTCTTGTATTGAAATTAATTTTTATTTGTGTAGGATCAACATGGTTATGCAAAAAATAAGCACCACCCATGAATAAGGTGATTTTAAAATCTTGTTGGCATAGATTTTGTTTTATTTTTTTAATCTAAAGTTCTTATTGTGCATTGTATGCCATTTTTAGTTATGGATCTTTTTTTGAATGATCATGCAAAGGATTGTTAAATATTTTTTGTTTTTGGTGACTACCAGGTTGTGAGCTTGATTCCTTTAGATTATCATCAGATGTAATATTTTGGTCATGGATGAGGTCTTGGATCTTATGCTTCAATGTAAAACATATTTTGTAGAATGAATAGGGCTTTGGTGTAATGATAATAAACATTTGTAACATATCCTTTGGGTAGAGGCAAACTCATATCAACCTCTATAAGATGAGGGAATGATATAATATGACACTCTACTAGTTGTGTGATTAATGAAATGGGATACTTAGGTAAGCATGTAAATTTTCTCCTTGGTACATTAAATAAAATAAGCCAATTAGGCTATTGTGAAACTACATTAACTATGGTGGTTGTTTTATTTTTAGGCTCAAGAGGTTTTACCTTAGAACTTGATTTTATTATAAAAATTTTATTGGATGCACATGTATCAGTGAGTTTGATACATACTTAAGTTTATTCAATGAGATAAGTTTTATTTTAAGTCCTAAACAACATGCCAAACCAAATGTTTAACCCTAAATTGGATGTGGATCCTACTATGGGTAGATAGTGTTAAGAATATAGAAATGAATAAGCTCAAGGGTGATAAATAGATCTATATCAGGATAATTAATTATAAAACTCAAATATAACATATACTTAATTTATTATGTTTAGATATGCTAAAATAGAAAGTACATCTATGTTAGATATTTCAATGATAATGAAAACAAGGTACTTAGTTGGTTTTTATACTAATATAGATCTAGATTAGGCAGGAAGCAGACTAGAAGAATATTCTGTAATAATCACCAAATTCTAGATTAAGTGCCTTTGTAGCCATAGACACTTATTTTAACTAGGATGATTGTGCTAATTCTATTTTCTAGATCAAACATAGGTGTTTAGTATGGAATAACTACTAAAATAAGATGATACCACTTAATTGCTTATGGGTTCATCATCACCTTCACTCTAGTGCATTTATATCTAGGTCACGAACTATTATTCCTTATCAAATGATAAAACCTTAGTTTTTCATCTTCATAGTGGCTATGGAAAAAGAGCTAGTGCTCATGTAATGTCACGCTACCCCAAAAACCCCTCTATTAATGAGAGCTATCTACATAGCCAATAATTTGAAGAATGCCTCAAACTTATGTAGTTCTCCCCTATGTGTTGGATTGTGTGTGAATCAAGTAATGCATGATAAGCAAGTATAATAGTGACCTAGCTTGTAATTTGGAAAATATAACTCTTGGGTTGTTCCTTCAATACTTTAGACCTATAGATGTGTTATCCCTAAGACTGATATAGAAATAGAAAAAAATAGGGAAGCTTTCCTCACTTTAATGTTTAATAGAATGATTTTTATAAGTTGCCTTGGTTTGTTCTAGGTATTTTGTAGGTAAGGAATGAATGAGGTGTCATATTGTATTTATACCAATCCCTTTATAAACTATTTTGCATAATAACACTTAGGCTGATCATATGTATATGTTTTATTTGTAAATTAGATTAATTTTAGGGCACTATACACTTTTATAAGGATAAGACACTTGCATCGACATAAGTATCTGACTGGGATGTAAGTCTCTAGGAAGCTGGAAAATAAGTGCGAGTTAAGAACTTGAAAAGATAGAATATAAGTAGGTTTTAAGCATTTTGGGTAAGATAAAAGGCATGTATCATCAATATAAGACCAATTGGACAAAGAGATAGGCCAAGAGGTACAAGAGAGAGTAGATGTGATACTTATAGAAGTGTGAATAGGTCTAGAACTAAAAGGAATAACCAAGGTTTGAGTTTTCCAAGTGTAGTTCATAAATATCATCTACAAATTTCTTCACAAGCATAAACCCTAATCACTTATGATCTAATATGCATACAATAACCCTCAAGAGTATGTGTTAAAGGTGGAGGGGGTTGAGGAGAAACATTTTGACTACTGTCATTTTATCATGCATGATGGGGCACCCTACTTCATCCAATGTTGACACCATGGAGTATGGAATCTAAAAAACTCTATGGGTGAATAATGGGAGTGGTATGGTAGCTAGTACAATCTTAAGTTCTAAAGGGAGCAGGAATAAAAAAATCATGCATTCCCTTTTGTATCTAGTGGTGAAAAGAGGTATCTCAGATTGGATGTTGCAATAATATGATTAGAGGAAGGCTTGAGATTATTCATTATTGATTTTAGCCTTATTAGTGTTCTTTTATTTGATCCACTTGAATATATGATTAATCAAAATGTAACATATCCAATCAAATAATATGAAAATATGACCTTCATGACTTGCACTAAAAAATAATGTTCATTTATTATAGCCACATGTAATGATATAGGAGCATCCAAGGTCCCAAGCAATCTTGAATCAACCAAAAAAAGAGTGTGGTGTGTTTCATTTTATTTTGGGTTGTGGCCTTATTTGTGTGAGTTTTTTTACCCCTTGTAATTATATTGCAAAAGTATTCTTTTTCCATGGAAAGTGTAAAGACCTTTGACTATTTCTATCAATTTATAGAGACTATTAAGTCATAGAAACTTATCATGATTATTCTTCAAATATGGTAAGAATTAACTTATTAAATTTTTTGGGATCATATCATATGACACTTATAACATATGTACTAATTTTTAGATCATTTGGAGCTATCTTGGAAATGTATCAACTGTTACACTAGAAGTAGGTTTCCTTACTTGTGGTAATGATGTAAATGTAATTGGATGCTATAACTTGTTGGGATCATGGAACTTGACATTTACAACCTCCGCACAAAAATTTAGATCATTTGAAGTCACCATAGAGGCGTATTAATTGTTACACTATTTTTAGGTTTTATTACTTTTAGGTATGTTTCAAAAAGAATTTAGATGATAAATTTTCTTGGGTTCATATAAAATGGAACCTGTAATATGTGTATAAATTTTCAAACCTTTTCTATTTACTACCAAAAAGTCATGGCTATTTATTTTAGGCTATGCTTGCATCACTAGGTATGAGGTTCATGAGCTTGTGGTATAGCTGCTTAAGAATTGGCTTACCAAATTTGGATTATTTTCATAAAATTTAGTATATAATATTTATTCCAAATTTAATATCAATTAGTTATGTGAGGAAATAGTTATGATAGTTTTTTTAAATTATCATTCTGGTAGATAATGCATCTGTCTAGTCTATAGAAGGTTCATGACTGTGCAAAATATATATGGTAATAATTAAGTTACCAAATTTTTATTAGTTAAATAAAATTCATCCTAGAAGGTGTGTTTCAAATTTTATCTTAATTGGGTATGTTTTAGCAAAGTTATGATAGTTTTTGTGATTATCACTCATCCAAAAAATACATCTATGTAGCCTAACAGTTTACTACCTTGTAATAGAGATGCAATAAGAATAAGGTTACCAAATTTTATGGGTTGATATAAAATGTAGTAATATTTCCATTTTTTAATTTTTATATTATTTTTATACATATATTTAAAGTTTTAATAACTATCATTCTTCCTAGAAATGTCATCTTTAGTTTGCATCAATTGGCAAGGTTGTTCTTTACTTATGGTAACATGTGTTAACATTTAGATGTTAAAATTTTGATTTATGATTTAAAAAATTATCTATGAGTTATGTTTAAATTTTTATATCCATTTTATCAATTAATTTAAGGTTATGGTGGTTTTTCTAACTATTTTTCAGCACGAAACATCACCTGATAGTTTCAAATAGGTACTGACAGTTAGATGCCGATCTTGAAAATTGAAGGTCCCCTGACTATTTTAAATTATGTGTATGTTAGGTAATTTAAATATACATCCCTTTAACTTGGGGATGTTAAGAGGAATATATTATGGAAACAAAGGGGGTTTGAAGTTTTTTGGAATATTTTTGGGAGAGACAAGCTCAAAAGGAGTAGAACTCTCCAAGAGTAGAATAGAGAGTTATATCATTAAAGAAAGATCTATATGAGAGTATAATAATATTTTAGGTAATTAATTAATCTTGTATATAAATTTTTGAGTGTGGGTGTGTGTTTTATACTATTATTTATATTCTTTTATGTGAAATTTATTAATATAATCTCTGTTGTGTGATAATCAATTATTTGACAAAAATGTACATGTGTGTCCATGGATGTTGAAACCCCTACAAAATGAGAGATAATGGTATACCTTAAATGGTTCCTCAACCTTTTGTTTTCATAAATTGGTATAATATCAAGGTCATGTCCTTATGGTTGTGATAAACTCCTTAATGTGTGTTTTAGATTGTGAGAGAGAAGTCTACATAGAGACCGGAAGTTGTTGAGAAAATTACATAGGTAATTGTAGGTGTGTGAAGTCCTAAAAAAGTGTGAGGTAGTTTATGAGAGGACTAGTTAGAATTTTATTTTAGTTTATGAAATATTATTCTATTGATTCATGATAATATATGGCACACAAGATAAGATCATGTGAGATGGATGAGTTGACTGAGATGTTGGAAGTGTTCCAAGAGAGACTAGACATGATGGGAAAGACTGCACATGGTGATGATGGTGTAGATGTGGCTGATGGTGATGAGGAGGATTTTATGGTGTGGTTTTTATCCCTAAAATATTAGATATATGTTTTATAAAAATACTAACCAATCATAGGAAAATATGATAGCAGATGGAAGAGACTAGTTGAGGTGACAGTGAAGAAAAAAGGTATATCTCTTAGTGATATTTTTTGTTTTTAGAAATGAAAGTTTAGAGCAACTCATGACTTAGATAGTTGAACTTGAGTTATATTTTTTGGATATGAATTTTATTGACCCCATGAGGGTTCTAAAGGTTACATGTAAGTAGTGTGGATTTGTAGCCATGTATTGGAAAGATATCCAAGTAAAGAGACAAAGGAAAGGTAAGTGAAAGGTTTTTGAGTGGGAACATATGGTTTCCAAGATGTTGGGTTTATTTGTGCACCCCAAATTATATTTGGGATGGTTTAATAAGCTTCATATGAAGAGGATTGAGATTTTAGTTGAGAAGCATATTTCCAAGAGAGGCAATAACGATGGGGAGATGTCATGTGAGTGGTTCAAGACTACTTTGAGAAGTAGCATGGGCGTGCATAGGTGCACAAAATAGTAGGTTGTCTTGGAAGGCAACATGGAGAGGCTTCTATATGTATATATTAGTAATGATTTTTAGAACAATAGTGTGTATTTGATTTGTGAACAACCCATGGAGGATGAAATCTTTGTGAAGGGTGATGGAGAGGTGATAGTAGTTGAAGCAAAATATAGAGACCCATTATGTGATGAAGGGAAATATTTTGTGAAGTCCCATGGGTGGGAAAAAATTTATTTGTTTTTGGTTCACGATGACAATGAGCTTGTAAATTTTATTTTGTATGGTAAAAGGGTTTAGGACAACTAAAGAATGATAGAGGTGAGTGAATATTGAAGCCATGTAGAGTTGTAGGTGGATGAAAGTTTAATCCATGTATATTTGTAGAAGTGTGAATAAAGAAACCATATGTAGGTTTCCATGGTGGAAGAATTAGATGTAGAGGTTATGAAAATAAGTGCACACAAGGAGATGATTATAAAGGATCTTCCATGTGAAAGAGCTAAAATTAGAGATGTTGAGGTACAAAAAATAGCCATGAGTGTTGTTGAGAATGTGCCATTGTCAATCCATTATGAGAATGAAAATATTGAGTAGCATGCTAGCATTGAAGAGGAATTAGACAACATGTCCTTGGGGTATGATGGAGCAGTGGATGAGTTATTTGAGGGAACTCTTATTTTCCCTAATGTGTTTGTAGAATGTGTAGGTCCAAATATGGAGATTGTATCTAAGAGTGGAATAAGTGTGGTGTAGTTTAGCATGCACATATGTATGAGAGACAGAGTGAAAAAGTTGTCTAAGTGAATGATATAGTAGCAGTAGATGGAAATTTGGTTAGTGTTGATGTTCCAACCAATTTGGAGTGTATTTAAGTTGATATGGAGATAAGGGAGTGTGGTAAATCATGGGAACAAGTTAGTTCTAAAGGATATATATAGGTAAAGTCTCAATTATATCCAATTGAGGAAGAATATTAGCTAAAATTTGCTGGTGAAAGATTTGAGAATCCAAAGCTTGACATCAAGCAAACTTATGCATGTTGATAGATGAGAAAGTGAAGTTGAATTTGAAATCAGCCACGGTATGTGTATAATAACCTAATGTTTTAGGTATTAAGAGTGAGTTTCTTGAGCTCACAAAGTGGAAGGAGAAGTTATTAATCTACATGGAATCTCTAATATGTGAAGAAGAAGTTGATGTTGTAGCTGAAATGGAGAGATTGCTTACAAAATCAATGAAGATAGTGAAGGATTTGAAGGCATGAACTATCCTTGAAGTGATTCTTATTTTTATGTGATATCATTTGGATGCCCTAGTGTATGTCGATTCAATTCTGTTGATATTGGGGGTGATAGATAAGATTGCAGCCATGAGTGATAAACTATAAATAGGGATATGTGATGTTATGAGTGATCCAATAGTTGGTTGAATAATGTGTGAAAAAATCCAAGAGGGATTTAGGATGAGGTGGTTTTACTATGGTGGGTTTGATCTCACAAATAAGAGTAAGATGCAAGAAAGATCATCTTGGTGGATGTGGTCAGTTGAAGGTGGGTTTCAACCCAAAATAAGATATAAATAAGAAAGGATGAGTCTTTGATAGAGGATGATAGACTATGGTGGGTCTAACCCCACTATAGGATGAGTGAGGATAGATAATGAAAAGATGAAAAAGAAGAGCATAAATGTGAAGAGAAGAGAAAACAAACTAGCATGTAAGAGCTAAAAATGGTGTAAAAAATAGAACATTTAACTAATTTACTTCATATGTTGGAAGGGGATGCCATGGTCACTTTTCCTCATGACCCAAAGAGTAGATTTTGTATTTATTTCATCCATGTGAACCAGATCTCGCATTTTATAAACCTCATGTGTTTGATGTAGGAGCATCTAAGGTCTAAAATAATCTTTCATCAACCAAAAATATAGTGTGGCATGTTTTCTTTGATTTCTAGGTTATGGTCTTATTTTTATGAGCTTGTTTACCTCTTAAAATAATGTTGTAAAAGTATTCCTTTACTGTGGAAAGTGTAGAGACCTTTTGATAGTTTCTATCAGTCTATGAGATTATTAAGTCACAAAAACTTGTTAGAAATGGTTCTTCAATAGCAGTAAGAATTAGTTCATTAAATTTTGTGGGGTCATAACATATGCCACTTACAACATCTATACTAATTTTTAGACCATTTAGAGTTACCATGGAAAAAAATTAACCCTAAATGAATGTAAAAATCTTTATTTGGTGTTAATAGCATTAAGAATATAGACATGGAAATACACAAGGGTGATAATCAGATTTATAATAGGAAAATTAGATGATAAACACATATATAAACATACACTAAATTTGTTATGTTGAGATTAGGCTAAATATAGAAAGTATAACTAAGCTATTCATAAAAATGACAAATAAGTGATATAGTTAGTCGGTTCTAATGTTAGCACAATGTTGGATCTAGAACAGGTAGAAATCAGGCTAGGATATGACTCTACAATAGTCATTAGATTCTAGATCTGATGCGTTTGGAACTTTGGACACTAATGTTAGCCTAAGATGGTTATGATGATGTTATGGTTTGGGTTTGACACAAGTACCCTATATGTAATATCTACTGTAAAATGATATGATCACCAAGATGCTTCTAGGTTTATCTTCACCTTCAATATGGTGCATTCAAATTTAGGTCATGGACTGTCATTCCTCATTAATTTTTAAAACCCAAGTTCTTCATCTTCATTATGTCCTTGGGGGAAAATGGGTTAGTAATAAATTGGGCACATAGTGTCAAGCTGACCCTAAAAACTCCTCTATCATTGAGAGCTACCTACATATCCAATACTCTAAATAGGGCCTCTAACTAATTTAGTTCTCTAATACATGTTGGTTTATGTGTGAATCATGCAATGTGTAAAAATCAATTACACCATTGACCTAGCTCATAACTTGGTAAATCAAGCTCTTGGGCTATTCCTTTAGTACTTTATACTTGTAGATGTGTTGTACCTATGATTTTTATGGAAATAAGGAAGCTTTATTCAATTGAACACTTGATAGAGTGCTTTTGATAAGTTGTGTTGGTCTCTTTTAGTTTTTTCCAAGTGAAAAATTAATGAGGGTTGATCTTGTATTTATATCAATCCCTTTGGATAAGTAACTTGCATTAAAGCACTTAAGCTAGCCATTAGGATACATTTCATTTGTAAAATATATGACTTTAAGGCATTAAACACTTGTATCAGTTCAACACATTAACGTTGATGCTAGTGTCTATCCCAAATGTTAGTGTCTAGGGAGAAGGAAGATAAGTGCATTTTAAACATTCTAGGCAAGAGAGAAGGCTTGGGTCATCAACATAATACTTATCGAACTATGAGATATAGGCCAAGTGGCACAAGATAGATCAAATGTAGGACTTTCAAAAGTAGGAAAGTCCAAGACTAAGAGGAACAATAAAAGTCTGAGTTTGCCAAGTGTACAATACTAAAGTACTATATAATTGATACATATCATCTACATTTCCCCCCTTTAACCTAATAATGAAATTTATAGTTTTAAAGAAATGAATGGGTATCTAGGTGTGTATAAAACACCTTATCTTTGTGTGTGTCCAACTTGAGTGCTTTGTTGGTGACTGACCTACAACCAAGAGCATGTTATATTATATAATTAGTGCATATAATTTTTAATAAAAAGTACTTGAAATAGATTTAAATTGAAAGAGCAAGGTTTAGGAGTACACTTGTGTGTCAATGTAATCACCTTACCTATTATCAAGTTGATTTAAAAAAGATGCATCATTATAAGGATCTAAAATAGATTAGGTCAAATATAGATAAATATTGAAAGTGCATATATACAAGTAAATAGAGAGAGAGAGAGAGAGAGAGAGAGATTAGAAGGCACATGTCCCCAATTTTGGATCAAAAGTGATTTGCCTCCTCACATTTGAGATTATCTCAATCATGCAAACCAATGATACTTATAACCTGGTAAGTGTGAATGAACCAAGTCACCCACACTATCAAAGTAGTGAGGCTAAAATATATTATCAAGTCCAACCTGAAAACTTATAAAGATTGAGTGATTTGATCATCTCAACCATATCAAAAATGTGAACCAACTACTACAATAGATTAGCTTGATATAGTTCATAAAATTCCAACTAGTGGGTGGTGATGGTCCTTGAGAATGTTATGAAATCTGAAATTGATTTGGATTTTTCAATATTATCTACACATTGCATAGTATATATACCTTAATATGTCTCATTCTAAAACTATGTATAAAAATGGTACCAATGTATAGAATTATGCCACAACTGTGAATATGAATCATATAATTATGTGTTTTAGCTAATCAATAAAAATGTGTCACTATGGAGAACATGCTTCCAAAGCATGCCCAACTATATATGGATAAATTTAAAAACTGATATAAGTAACAATGTGGAGGACATGTTTCCAAAACATGCTCTCACTATAATTTAGAGATGTTGAATACTAAATAGGTATGGGGAACATGCTTCCAAAGCATGCCTCCAATGAATATGAAACTATAAATGTGTGGGATCCATGCCCATATGGCATTCCCCCATTGAATCTGAGAACTAATATAAGTACCACATATTGAATAAGTGTGAAGAATATGTTTCCAAAGCATGCCCCCACTAAATTTGTAAACTGTGCCAAGTGGAAAGAACATGCTTATATGACATGCCCCAACTAATATAAACCCCCTTGAGGTGAGGTAAAGATAGGAACTGGTAGTTACCTCACCTCAAGAGGATAAGATAATTATATAATCTATGAATGGAACCAAGTAGTGTATAAAAGGAACATGTCTAATTAGATATATCATTAAAGTGCATAAAACCAATATGATCACATGAATGCTTAAGATGCATGATAAATATTTTTGTAATGTATAGATAGTAATACTACAAGATCAAAAATAAAATAAGAACACACACAAGAGCACTCAAAAGTAATGTAAAAGGGGCATGTTCAAATTTTGCACAATTTAAGGGACATGACTTAGTCAAATGTCCACAAAAACAAGGATGACATATTCAAATGTACATAAAACAAGTAATGACATATTAAAATTTCAAAACAAGCATACACAGGCATAGGTGATGAAAGAAAATAAGCATATTCAAATGCTCAAACAAGGAATACAATATCAAAGCAAGACACTCAAGGAAGTGCATAAAGTAAATCATAAGCAACCAACATAAACATGTCATAGTATCCCATGGATATAATGTGTTGGAAAAAATGCCAAGTGTATATCATATCAAGTACCCTATATAAGATATAATCATGGATAAAGTCATGTGTGAGTACATATCTAAGCTCAAACATGATAATTACATGTGATCATCAAACCATATAACCTATGCATATCAAGATCAAAGAAGCGGATGCCCCCAATGTTTACATGACATGAGTAGAGGGAAGGCCCAACATCTAAAATAGGAACAGATAATGTATTTGTGTATGACTATATCACACTCAAGAAGAAGTGTTACACACATACATGTATGTATAAGTAATTATATATGACATCCATCAACATAGAACTAACACATAGATGCCAGGAAGCCAATAGAACAAGTAAGTGTCGTAAATAGTTTTGAATTTTTGAATGTTTTTTATTTTTTTGATATTTTTGAAATATTTGAAAAGAAAATATCATCCTATGATTCCATCGAATGGATGGTCATATATATCTCCCCACTATGAACCTTGTGTAATAATCTTGTGATGTTGTTGAGAAGCATGTATAGGTTTGATATTTTTCATAGTAGTATTAGTGATGCTCTGCA
Organism: Torreya grandis; assembly: GCA_037957365.1. Taxonomy (NCBI): domain Eukaryota; kingdom Viridiplantae; phylum Streptophyta; class Pinopsida; order Cupressales; family Taxaceae; genus Torreya; species Torreya grandis. The sequence continues at coordinate 2,874,430 of JARHVA010001632.1, read as the reverse complement.
TATGTAAAATAAGACTCTATGGTCATGAAGTAGTAATAGGATTAAGGGTTCATGGAACCCATCATTGAGTGTTTTGTGGTTTCTTTGAAATAACCATAATTTTGGAACATGTGTAGGTGCTCTAGATATCTAAACATGGTGCATAGTAGATGGGGATTCTGTGAAATCCATCATACATCTATGATGTAATGGTCTTTCAAGTATTGGACACCTATTAAATGAGATTTCCTATTACTTATGTTTTTGTGATGAATGATCCTTAGTAGGTCTGGTAATTAACTATTTGGGTATAAGTTTATCTTATTCAAGAGGATGCTCATATGGAATTCTCAAAATTGTAATTACCTTATTGTCATGAATATATTTAACACACCCATGCACTATAGAACATACTGCTCAAATTTTATGGATCCAAGAACTCTCCAATAACATATCAAATATGCACGTGAAATGTATGATTGAAAAGGTAGTAACCACATGTGTAAGATTGACCTGTAAAAGTAGGTCAATCTCACCAAGAACCTTTTGGGAGGTCCATTAAATGTTCTAATTGATTTTAGTAGAAGTATGTAAATCATTATGAGTATAACCCAAGTGTGTAAGTAATGTCACAGTGCAAACATTATCGCTTACACCATTATCAATCATAACATCTCATATAGGGTGTTTATCAAGGTATACTCAAATGAATAAATAATGAAAATTAAAGCCATCGTCCTTAATATCACTATCATCAAAAGTAATAGAGGGTTTTTGAACTATAAGAGAATATATATGTTATGTGTAAGTACCAATAATCCCATCTAGTGGGTTCCCATAATATGATGGATTAGGATGTACATTATATGCCATTTTCACTTCTGGTTCTTTATTAGAATGGTCTTGCAAAGGATTGTTAAATATTTTTTGTTTATGGTCTTGCAAAGGTTGTGAGCCTGATTCCTTTGGAGGATCCTCAAATGTAAGAATTTAGTCATTGATAAGATCTTGGATCTTATACTTTAAGGTAAATCATCTACTTTTAGAATGCCCCAATCCTTGATGATAATCATAATAAGCATTCACATCATATCCTTTGGGTATACATTGACTCATATCAACCATGATAGGATGAGGGAGAGATATAAGTTGGTGCTCTAGTAACCACAAGAGTAATGAAGTTGGGGACTCAGGTAAATGGGAGAACTAACTCTTTGGTGCATTAGATAAAACAATTTGATTAGGTTATTATGAAACTATGTTAACCATGGTAGTTGTTTCCTTTTTAGGCTCATGAGGTTTTACATTATAACTTGGTTTGATTGTAAATTTGGTACTAGATGTAAATACAGTTGATGTGTTTGCTACATACTTGATCTTATTCAATGAAATAAGTTTCATTTCATAGTCATGTACAACATGGCATAAGTCATCAAAAGATTTTAACTTCTTAAAAACAATGGACTGACGTAAATGAGCAAGAAAACTTTACTTAAATATGGCTTGCAGCCCCTTATCTATCATAATATTTGTCATTTTGGCTAGCATTGTCTTATATCTTAGGACATTATTTGAAAGGTTCATTAGTTCCTTGTTTTATTTTATCAATTTGAGCATAGGAAACCTTTCAAAAATATTAATGGAAAAGTGTGCTAAAAATTGGTATGCAATAGGTTTGAATTATTTCATGTATTGGAGAGATAAATTATAGAACCACCTCAAAACATAGTCCTTGAGGCTTCTAGGAAATAATTTGGTCGAAATTTTATCATTGGAGGAAAAATCAAGGCATGCCACATAAAAGGATCAAAAAAGGTTATTTAGGATCACCTTTGCCATCATAAAATGGAAACTTAGGTGAAACAAAACCCATTGGCAAAGGTTACAAAGATATCTCAAGTGCAAGAGGCTTATACAACACATCTTGTGAATCAATAGCATGAGGGGATTTTAAAGAGTTTTATTCAATTTTTGTAACTTCTCCTCCAAGTTTTTTATAACTTTAAGGAGTGTCTAAATTTTAGACCCATTGGGATTTAGATTAGTAAGTTAAGTAGCCACCAAGGGGTATGTAAACATGGTTTAAGTAGTAATGGGGATTGAAACCGATATTTGTGTTGAAATAATTGGTAATTCCATGATATATGTAGCAATAGTAGTTTTGATAAATAAATGTTGGAAGACATAATCTATGCTTCCACGAGATGTAGGTGGATTGATGGGTGTGGACTCAGTTATAGTACCTTCTTAGGATTCACCATCACTAGGTGAGGTAGCCTTAGTTTTATCTTATTTACTGATTTCATCTCTTGTAACATATAAAAATTCATCCATTAAGCTCTTTTTATTATTGAGATCAATAATCAATGATTCTTTATCTTCCATTTGGAATCGAGTTTTTGAACGAACAAATTTCATTGCTTCACAATTAAAAATAAATAAATTTAAAACAAAGTACAATAATTACGAAAAAAATCATAAAACCAAATTGACCTAGGGTTCGATGTTCAAGGTTTCATTTCACCAAATGTTTAACCCTAAAATGGATGTAGGAATCCTTATTTAGTATTAATAGTGTTAATAATATATATATGATAATGTACAAGGGTGATAATCAGATCTACAACATGTCAATTAGATGTTAAACTTAGATATAAACATACATGGAATTTCTTATGTTAAGAGTAGGATAAATATAGAAAGTACAACAAGGCTATGCATAGAAATGACAAAGAAGTGATATACTTAGTTCTGATGCTAACATAGTGTTAGATCTATAATAGAGGTAGAAATCAAGCTGGGATATGATTCTAGAATAGTCATCAGATTTTGGGTTTGACATTTTTAGAGTTGTGGACACTAATGTTAATGTGATATGGTCATGTCGATGCTAATGTCTAGGTTTGATGCAAGAATCTTGTATATAATACCTAATAAAGAAGGATGTGACCACTTAGATGCTTTTGGGTTTAGCTTCACCTTAGCTTTGGTGCATTTAGACCTTGGCCATAGATTGTCACTTCTCATGAATTTTTAAAACCCTAGTTCTTGCTCTTCATTGTGACCTTAGGGGAAAATGGGTTAGTGGGCACATGATGTTGATCTGACCCCAAAGACCCTTCTGTTAGTGATCTTTGCCTATATATCTAATACTCTGAAGAGGCATCAAACTAATATAGTTATTCCCTATGTGTTGTCTTGTGTCTGAATCATGTAATATGTGCAAATCAAGTACAATAGTGACCTATCTTATAACTTGGCAAATTGGGTTCTTGGGATTATCTTTTAGTACTTTAGAACTATAGATGTGTTGTACCTATGATTGGTATGAAAATAGGGAAGCTTTGTTCAATTGAATGCTTGATAGAGTGCTTTTGATAAGTTGCCTTAGTCTCTTTTAGTATTTTTCTATGTGAAGAATGAATGAAGGTTAATCTTGTATTTATATCAATCCCTTTGGAGAAGTAACTCACATTAAATCACTTAGTCCAACCATTAGGATATGTTTCAATTGTAAAGTATATGTTTTTAGGGCACTAAACACTTGCATCAAGTTAGGACAATGATGTCAATGCTATTTTCTATCCTAGATGTTAGTGTCAAGGTATCATGAAAGTTGGTACAGGTTTAGAACTTGTAGAGATGGAAGATAAGTACATTTTAAGTATTCTAGGCAAGATAAAAGGCTTGGGTCATCTGCATAAGATTGGTCAGATTAAGAGATATAGGCCAAGGGGAAAAATATAGATTAGATTCAAGATCATGAAAGTAAAAAAGGTCTAAAACTGAGAGGAATAACCAAGGTTTGAGTTTGCCAAGTGTACAAGACTAAGGTGTTATATAATCCATAAATATCATCTACAAAAATGTACCAACTATTACACTATCAAGAGGTTTTCTTATTTATGGTAATAATGTGGAAGTAATTAATTGTTAAAACTTTATGGAATCATAAAACTTGACATTTATAACCTATGAATAAAAATTTAGGTCATTTAGAGCCATTACGGAGGTGTACTAATTGTTAAATTATCTATAGGTTTCCTTGTAGACACCTAAAACTGGTCATCGATAACCTCCAACCAGGGTTTTGACCAATTTCCATCAAAATGCACAATTTGGCCTAAAAACACTAAAATGCACTAAAATATGTGAAACTAACATATTCAAGTGCCAATTTTGGCCAAGGTATCATTAAATGGGGTAGTGTAATTTATGGGCCAGCTAACTTTGATCAAATCATTTCGAGTCAAAATGCCAATTTTGCACCTGGGTGCTCTGGATTGCTCTTTCTTATCAAATTTATTACACAAGACACATGACTTTAATTTATTTTATTTTTTATATCATCCTAAATGGGATAATAGATCCAACACATCTGATATTAACTTCTAATTCTAATCTAGTGAAATTTTGGGCCAATAATAAGGCATTTTGATCAATTTGAGTAATTTGTGCATAAAGTGCTTAATCATGTTTAAGAGATAATAAATACCAAATTAGATCCTAATTAATAATTCCATGGGAAATTGTTGAATACTTATTTTTGAAAATGAATATTGAATATGTGCATCATCAGGTGACCGTATTTCTTGGGAAGACATCCCTAGGCCATAAATGCCACAAATATCAAGATTCATGCCTCCCATGCCTCATCAAATCCCTCCATGCCTCTTAATTGCTCCTCTATCCCAAATATTAATGAGACTATTTATGAGTTTTAATTTTAAAATTTTATTAATCCTTAGCCACACATCTCAATCATGAGATGGATGGTTCAGGTTGATTCTACCCATTTGCAAAAAATCTATAAATAGGAGGCTTTGCCACATGAAAAAAAAGTTTAGATAATGAAAATTATAATGCACAAATGATTCCAAAATATATTTAAATTAGTGTTACCATGCCTAATTTATTCCAATCCAAGCTGATCCAAAGCCACAAGGTGCCAAGGAGAAGAGGAGATAGCCAAGCCTCCTTTGATGAAGACTTCATGAGCACAAGCCAAGCAAATCACTACTATAAAAGCATTTAGAGCATCTAAGGAAGGTGAAGGATTCTTATTTTTTCTTACTTTTTATTTGTGTTTATCATTTGATTTTGTTATTAAGTTCACTCTAGTAACTAGGCATGAAGGTGTTAGTTTAGTGTGTTTTTTATTTGATTTCATTCACTAACATAATACTAATCTCCTCTTCTTAGTCAAATTCCTAGTTCACACAAATGACACATTCGGAGGGACCTGAATAGCTTCACAAAATTGATCACTATACTCCTTCAAGTAACTCATTAACTTTTGTATGCATAATCTTGAAGTGGGAGGCTCAAAAGAGTGAACAAATCAATAAAAACATGTTTTACTATAAGTGGTAGTTTTGATTAGACACAGTGATGGGATTATCCTACAACTCACAAATTTGTCTAACCAAGTCATGTATTGTGACTAAACCTTTAGCAATTAAGTGACAATACCACTACTTGTAAATTTTTGGTATTGATCTGCAGCTCATGGTATTGTCACTACAAGTCATGATATTGTGTTCTAACTATTTTATTTGTCTTTGTTTACATCTCTAGTAATGATACTGATAATACTGTAACTCACAAGTAGTGATATTGTAATCTCACTACTCACAAGTAGTTATATTGCAATCTTTCTACTCATAAGTGGTGGTATTACAGTCTCGATACTCTCAAAATTGATAGAGTGTCAGTATTGTCACTGTGAGTCATGATATTGTAGTGTGTAGAAAAAGCCATTTTTAGAGCTTTGTTTAGGGTCATCTGGACTCTATTTTTGATGATTTTTTTTAAAACCGTGTGTTTTTTTATAAATTGTCATAATATGTCATTAGTTTAACCTGAATTTGTATACTTTTTTCACAAAACCTCATTTTATACCAAGTAGCAGGATTGTGACCCTCAGTAGTGAGATTGTTTTTTGTAATATTGTAACTCTTAAAGTTGTGAGATTGTTCTAAAACTTATGGGATCATCAAAAAAAGTCATGGTATTATAAAAATCCATTAGTGGTTGGTTACAATACCATAACTCTTAAATTTTTAGGATTGTCCTACAACTTGTGGTATTGCTATATGGAGTAGCAGGATTGCACTATGCAAAAAACTCAAGACTTCATTTTTCAAAGTTCATTACTTCAAACTAAATTTAGCTTCAAGGATAAATGGCATACTAAATTTTTCGTTATAGGACTAGCTTGGAAATTTTCTAAAACATGTTTAGATCATCTTTTACATGCTTTAAAATGAACTAGGAATAATATTTTGGTGCTTAATGTAACATTTAGGTGTTTAAGTAAGTTTTTTTTTAGCATTAGTTTTCAAAGTTCACATTATTAAGACCAAGGGGTCAAAAGAACAGCACCACACCTTTCAATTTGGGGCTTAAAAATGAACTCATCTTTCAAACCTTTTGTGTTCAGTACTTATTTCAATTAGCACTTTATTTTCACAAAATACAAGGATGTTGCATGTATGCTCTTCCATTTGTGTCTTTACTTGGAAGAACACCACCTTTCTCCAAAATCCTTTTGCCTTATGCCTTATACCAATTTATCATGTTTATCTTTGATTCCATGTGTTAGGCGTGTCAGGTCTATGTCAAAGTTATTTCCAAACTTGTTAGATTAAATTAAATCACATCATGTCTTTGTTTTAAGTCTAGCTTTTGACGTTGTTTGGCCAAAAGTCCTAGAATATCCTATTTGAGCCTATTTTTTAACTCTCTATTTGGATAAAAGTCCTAGTGACTCTTTTTATTTGCCTAGTTTAGACCTTGTTTGGAACACTTTGACCTAGACCTTTGATATGCCAATTTTTATTGAGACGCTTGACCTTTTGTGTGTATGACATTTGACATTAGACATTTGACGTTAATTTATTTTATGCCAAGTCTTAGCACAAGTCATTTTGGAGATACAACTCCACTTTCAAACCATTTTTGGAGATACAAATCACACTTTTGACCAAGTTAGACCAAGTTTACACCATTTTTATAAAAGACAGTTTTTTGGAGTTTACAAAACTCTAGGCCTTTTATTTCAGAGCTTTCATCATTTATACATATATGTCTAGATACACCTATGGTAGAGTCATGTATAATCCAACTTATGATAGAATGGCTACACAAAATGACTTTTATGGCTTTAGTCAAGACCCTAATGATGCTTATATGGTTTGTGAGATAGATTTTTATCCACCTCATAATTATCATTCATGGGAACAAAGTCACGAACTAGCTTACAATCCAACTCGAGACCTTGATTGGTATGAAGAGGCTTATAAGGAGGAATTTGAAGACCCAACTACAAATAATGTTGTTTGGGATACGGATCCATGCCCTCTTTAAAATAATCACTACATGGAACACAATCAAGAACCAACTTATGATCCAACTCAAGATTAGGATGATATGGTTTATGAAGAGTACTTAGATGCTTTGGCTTGTGTGAGCTACCAATATCCATAATGGCCTAGACTTACCCTTCCAAGACCTCATCTTTTGACTTATGCAATCAATCAAGCTCCATGCCACCTTGTTGTTATAATTTTTGAACTTCGTCCTTTAGCTCATGTGAGAAATCATGCTCCACAACACCCTACCATTATCCAACCATAGACCATTCCTTGTCTAGTACCAATCCCATCCAAACCTCAACTGATCCAATCATTTAAATACCAATCTATGTTCAAAACTAGTATCTTATAACTCATTAGAAACCAAGGCCGAGAGAACCAACTAATCCAAGATGTTTCTATTGAATCAACCATTTATGATAAGTCAACTTGTGATGAATTGTCTATTGATCTTATACCTATTGTCAAGGAGTCTCACTTTGATAAACCAGTCTCTGTTGAGTCACTTCTTAATCATTATAACCACCTTTGGGAAAATCATTACCTTGATCATATGCCTATATTTCAAGAGCCTCCCTTTGACAAGCTAGACTCTGAGGAGTTATCTCTTGACCTTTTTCCCATTGTAGAGGAGTCTCACTTTGACAAACTAGTTTGCGTTTATCCCATTATGCCATCACAAGATATTACTGTTAAGCATAGGATATACTAAGAGGGGGGGTAAATTAGTATATCATATATCTTATAAAACTTTCCCTTTATCAAATTCCACTTAATCAAACATTCAAGATATGCAATAAAACTGAAACAATAAACACCACACAAGATAGAGAGAGACACCAGATATAACGTGGAAACCCAATGTAGGAAAAACCATAAAGAATAATCTCAAGTATATGAATGAGCACCAACCCAAACAATATTCACAAGCACCAACTTGCAGGAGCACCAACCCCTTTGTCGAGCACCAACCCACAGGAGCACCAACCTCTTTTTCGAGCACCAACCTAGTAATAATTCATGAGCACCAACCCCTTTGTGTAAACCACACAACTATCTCTCAATGTTGTTATCTCAATAAATGATAGTTCATTACAACATCTCTTTCCTCTCTCTCACCTTTGCTCTTTTAAGCTAGATATAACAAATACAAATCATATTCATCTCTCACAAATGCTCTTCTAATCTAGATAATACAATATCAAATCAACCTCTCTCTTCCATATTACAAATGGCTTCTCAAGCCTTTATTTATAGCTTTTCAAATGACCTTTCGCCTTCCCCCTTTGTGACCCTTCAATCCTCATGGAAAATGGTGCCAAATTTGTATGACCCTTCATATCCTAAGGGCCTTTGAAAATTCATGTGGTGACCCTTCATGAGCAAAAACTTCCTTCCCTCTTTTGTCTTTATCTTGGTGACTTTCTGTATTCCTCAAAGTGTCCCTTCATGAGAAATTGTGTCCTTCCTCTTTTGTCTTCACTTGGTGACTCTTGGAATTCCCCAAGATGACTCTTCATGGGAAAATGTGTCCCATCCTTCTTTTGTCTTTACCCCATGGCTCTTTGACTTCTCCATGGGCCCTTCTTTTGTCTCATATGCAACCAAAAATATATTCATTAATATTAAATAAATATTAACTCACATTAGCCAAGATATAACAATTACAAACATCATTAAATGCAATGGGACCTTTATCACAAATAATGCTAGACCTTTGACATCAATGACAATATTTCCAACAATTATTTGTCCAATACCAATATCCAATAAGACATCATTATAATAGAGTACCCAACAAATGAAGAATCAGAGTTAGAGTCAGGTTCTACTCTTGGACCAACATCAAATTTAGCATTAGAATCTAAATCAACATCAGTATCAACATCAAATTCAAAGGCCTTTGAGTCAGAATCAGATTCAAAAGAAGAATATGTTCATGGTTATTACAACATTGGTTATGCATGCCTCATAGATCAATTTTAATACATTTGTGATCCTTTCATGGTTTTTGAGGATGAGTACTTTAGCATTGACACAAGTTTTAGTATCTTATATGATGATTGTGTTGCTAATCCCCATGCCATTACCATCAACCAACATAGCCATATTATTAACATTTCATCTCCCACAAGTGTCGATTGGGATTGATAGAATCACACTTTATTGAACTGCATCCATGGTGGCATAGTAATTGAAGAAGAGCAAGGATGCCAAGACCGCATTCATGTAGTAGAAGAACACTCTCCTAGTGAAACCTTTTCAAAGGTGCTAGGGGACAAGAAAATTTCAAACTCAAAATATTCTATTAAAACCTTTTCAGAGGCATTAGAAGATAATCAAAGTCAAAATTTAACATTCCTTAGTGAAACCTTCTCAGAGGTGTTATGATACAATCAAGATAACTTCATTGGTAAAAACCTTTTTGAGGTGCCAATAGCTAAGTACACAAGTTATTTATGGCTTCATAATGACATTATTCAAGATCAAATCAAAATAGCTTCCAATCTACAACTTAATCAGATGGTATCTACTCTCAGGCCCAAACAATAGAATAAATTGATCGTCCTATCAAGAGAACAAGTCTTTGGCCCTATCATAACCAAAGTCATGTCAAATTTGGCATCAGCAACATTATGTGTGACTAAATGTCCTAATCTTCATTTATTTCCCCTTCATCATTCATTCCATTATCATCCACCATTCCATTTCACAAACAAACCTACCATCCATTATTTGTCCTTGTTTACCATCCATGGCCACACTTTCCTTTATATAGGCTACAAAGATACTTTGTCTTGACATTTGAAGGAATCAGAATCAATGACCAATGAAAAACACAAAAGCATTCTTGACATCCAAATCTATATCTAGTTCTTGATAGAGAAACTATTCAAATGAGGTGTGGAATAGCAATTAACATGATCAAGCATCCTATTTGTATCATTTATTGATTAGGATGTGCATCTCCCCATTAATAGGAAAAACATAATCAAAAACCACACCCAGGCCAAAAAAGTATACCATGCCATGTCATTGTCATTGTTACATATGCCTATTTGCCATTATGGTAGATCCCAACCATTCACCCCGTCACTTGGGGGCAACCCTCTTACCATTCTATTCAATCTATCAAAAAGCATCATTAGCCTTAGCAAATGCCATTATATCTTATCATTCCATTCGTATCTAGACCAAAGCCTATTTTTAGTCATCATACTGATCCTATTTTGATCTTGGTTCATTTGTTTCTTCCCATACCTTTTGTGAGAGGATTCTAATCAAATTTCAATAATCAATCAAATCCATATTTACAATGATAGTCTATGAAAGTAGTGTGATAGTTAATCTTACAAGATATCTTTCATTTTCTATCCTATATCAAGTTTGTTTATGTGAGCCTAATTATAACTCCCTATGGGCAAATCAGTGTCTAACCAGTCTTACTACTAATTATAACCACCTATGGGAAAATTAGTATCATTGACCTATTCTGGTGTATCCTAGTTATAACTGCCTATGTGAAAACTAGAGGCAACACTTATTTACCATGCATTACCGCATCACCTTGCTATTATTGTCTTCATTTGACTGGCCATTTTTTAGATTTGAAAACTTGTTGGGACCCATTTATTTTTTCCCCACCTTTTGTGTGGATGAAATTACTATGACTTGAAGTCATTTTAGGACTATGTGGGTCATGCTCAATTCATGTTGAGGTCACCTTAGTCCCCCTTTTCATATGCTCTCACAATTTTGTGAGCAACCTAAACTAAATGCTCTCATTATTTTATGAGCAGGTATCTTGTCATTCTCTAATGAGTTAAGATACCTCAAAATCCAAAAACATTTGTAAACATTTCAAAAATCCAAAAACATTTATCATGTCTAATCCTAGTTAGTTATCCTTAATCTGCTCTATTGGGGCATAGTCATTATTAGGATGCTTACTTTTGCTTTTGTTTTCAGGCTTTCTATTTGGTTTGTTTATTTCATGTTGTTTGTTTGTTTGTTTGTTTTTATGTTTACTTATTCACTTGCCTGCTTGTTTGCTTTCAGCACTGTTGCCTTGACTAGGTCTATATGCATTCATTAGGTGATTCTTCAAGCACATTATTCTTGAGTCTATCCATATTCATATGTTAACATTATCATCATGGTTTTTATCATTGGTGCATTATTTTTTAGTGTTTATTAGATCAAGTGTCAGTCCTTATGTATATTTTGACCAAGTCTTCATGGTGTTCTATCATGATGCCTACCATCACATGCTACAACAAAAATCAACTTCAATAAGGTTTATAATAAATGGAGCTACATAAGTTTCTCCTTGGCACCTTGGCAAATCCTTCCATCCCACCCTTGATCAAATCAACCCATTGACCATTCTTTTTGTATCATTGTTAATCAGGATGAGCATCTCCTCACTAGTAGGTATAACTGAATCTTTTCACACTGATCAATCTTATTCTTCTTTTCATCTCTTTCCTCACTTTTCACCCACTCATCTTTAATCTATATTCCATGTTATATCCTTGAGTTATGCATGTTAATCAGCCCTAACTGGGGCACCATCATCTTTAAACCATCCAAATTCTCTTAATGATTATAACCACCTATGGCCAAATCATTATTTTGACTTTTACTCCTGATTATAACCACTTATGGGCAAATCATTATTTTGAATTTTATTCTTGATTATAACCACCTTTAGGCAAATCAGCATCCTTTTTAAAATAAATGCATGCAAGCATTTTCTCATTTAGATTAATCTCAACCATAAATTAATTCTACCTTTCTTCTTGTATCTTTTTGAGGGACTATCCATCAACAAATGTGATAGCCACTCCCTCAAGGGGGCATCATCCTAGGCTTCCCAAACACCATTTTGAGCTTTGTTCTTCAACCATCATCTTCTTTTTGGCATACAAGCATTTTCTCATTATTTGAGAAGACACTGCTTTGCCTTTGGTTTGCAACATCTTCCCAAACATGGGCAAATTGTAGACAACTAAAACTAGCCACTGATAACCTCCAACCAAGCTTTTGACCAATTTCCATCAAAATACACAATTTGGCCTAAAAACACCAAAATGTGCTAGATAATGTGATATTGACATATTCAAGTGTCAATTTTGGTCAAGGTATCATTAAATGGGGTAGTTCAATTTATGGGCTAACTAACTTTGATCAAATCATTTCGAGTCAAAATGCTAATTTTGCACCTGGGTGCTCTGGATTGCTTTTTCTTATCAAATCTCTTGCACAAGACACATGCCTTTATTATTTTTTGTTTATAACATCCTAAATGGGATAATGGATCCAACTCATCTCACATTTACTTCTAATTTTAATCCAATCAAATTTTAGACTAATAACAAGGCATTCTGATCAATTTGAGTAATTTATGCACAAAGTACTTAATCATGCTTAAGAGTTAATAAAACTATTTTAGAGCCTAATTAATAATTCCATGGAAAATTGTTATATACTTATTTTTGGAAATTAATATTGAATATCTACATCATCAAGTGACCTCATTTCTTGAGAAGACATCCCTAGGCCATAAATGCCACAAATATCAAGATTCATGCCTCCCATGCCTCATCAAAGCCCTCCATGCCTCTTAATTTCTCCTCTATCCCAAATATTTATGAGTCTATTTATGAATTTTAATTACAAAATTTGGATTAATCCTTATCCACACATCTCAATCCTGAGATGGATAGTTTAGGTTGATTCTACCCATTTGTAAAAAATCTATAAATAGGAGGCCTTGCCACATAAAAAAAAGTCTGGATAATGCAAAGTTATAATGCACAAATGATTCCAAAATCTATTTCTATTAGTGTTACCATGCCAAATTTATTCTAAGCCAAGCTAATCCAAATCCACAAGGTGCCAAGGAGAAGAGGAGATAGTCAAGCCTCCTTTAATGAAGACTTCATGAGCACAAGCCAAGCAAGCCACTACTAAAAAGTATTTAGAGCATCCAAAGAAGGTGAAAGATTCTTGTTTTTCCTTACCTTTTAGTTGTGTTTTTCATTTTCTTTTATTATTAATCTCACCCTAGTAAATAGGCGTGAAGGTGTCAGTTTAGTGTGTTTTTTATTTGATTTCATTCACTAACACAATACTAATCTCCTCTTCTTAGTCAAATTCCTAGTTCACATTCCTTACTTTCAATAATATTGTAAAAATAATTAGATGATGATTTTTTTTCAATTTTTATAAAATGGCACCTATAATATGTGTACAAAATTTCAAACCATTTTTATTTATCATTGAAAAGGTTTGGTTATTTCTTTTAGGTTATCCTTACATCACTAGGTAGAAGGTTCATGACCTTGCAGTAGAGTTACGTAAGAATTGGATTTCCAAATTTGGATTGGTTTCCTAAAATTTAGACTAAAAGTTGTGTTCTAAATTTTAGATCAATTGGTTATGTGAGGCAAAAATTATGATAGTTTTTTTAAACTATCATTCTACTAGATAATGCATTTATCTAGTATATAGAAGTTTTATGATTGTACAAAATAACTATAATAATAGTTATATAACAAAATTTGGAGTAGTGAAATAAATTTTATTCTAGAATTTTTTTTACAAATTTCATATCAACTAGATAAGTGGCAACAAAGTTATGATAATTTTTTTTACTATCACTCAACCAAAAAAAGCATTTGTGTAGCTTGAAGGTTCACTACCTTGCCATAGAGATACAGTAAGAACAAGGTTACAAAATTTAATGGGTTGATATAAAATGTAGTCATATTTCTATGTTTTAATTTTTATATTGTTTGGAGTCACATATTTAAATTTTTGTAAGTTTTAGTAATTGGCATTCTTCCTATAAATTTCATTTGTAGTTTGTGTCAATTGACAAGGTTGTTTTTTACCTGTGGTAACATGTGTTAAGAGTTAGATGATAAAAATTTTAAGGGTCATGTAAAATGTTGTTTATGATATGTGGTTTAAATTTCATATACATTGTATGAATTTCATGTAAGTTATGATGGTTTTATAACTATTATTTAGCTTGAAACATCACCTGACAGTTTTTGATAGCTATTAATAGTTAGGTGTCAATCTTGAAAAATGAAGGTCATTTAACTATTGTACATTATGTGGAGGTCAAGGAAGTTGAACAGACACCCTATGAAGCTAGGGATGTTAAGAGGAATACAATATGGAAATAAATGAGGTTATAAGTATTTTGGAAGAGTTTTGGGAGAGATGAGTTGGGAAGGAACAAAACTCTCTAAAAGTAGGTTAGAGAGTTGTATCAATTCAGAAAGGATTGTATGAGAGTCCATAATTATTTTATGTGTTGAAATAATCTTGTAGAGGCATGTGTGAGTGTGAGACATTTTTTAGATTATTATTTGTATTTTGCTATATGAAATGCATTAATATAATCTTTATTGTGTGACAGTCAATTGTTTGACAAGAATGTGCATGTATGTTGAAACCCCTACAACATGAGAAATAAATGTGGACATTAAATGGTCCCCCCCTCCTTCTATTTACACTAGTTAATGTGTACTATTATGTAATAATCATAAATTATGTCTAAAAATAAAAATCTAAGGCTAAAATCTTAAACCTTATAAGGATGAAACCCTAATCGATACCTAGAGTTTGACATGATTCAATCAATATACAGGTTCACCAATATGTTTTACCAAAATTTGGTTTTATAAACCCTAATAAAATAAAAACTGGTATTTAAATTCATATTACTAAGCATGGCATTTAAGTATTAATCTAATTATAAAAGCTTGAAACATATTGCAATGATTTTACAAGTGGCATATGCTAAATATAGTAAGTACAATAAATGGATATGTACTTAGATTTTATGAGTGATTGTCTAAATATAGTTGACTTCTGACAATGGAAAATATATTAAAGTAGGCATGATATTCATCCAGATCTAAAACTTTATTTCTATCTATGTAGGGTTGATTTTATCGGCTTTGGCTTAGTTTCAATTATTGATATTGACTTGTAGTGGGTGGTAGTGACCTATGCCTAAATATGGGTATATGACCATATAATGACCTTAACCTATATTTAAAATCTCTTTATGTGTGATTTCAAACCTTGATAATGTGCATAACTACAAAAACCAACCTCTTTCACCTTGAAAGCCTAGGTATGCTTGTGAGGGCTATAAACTTGTAAAATTTGAGAAAGTGTAATGGGATGAGTTGACCCCAATTAACCACATTGATGACTAACCATTGCCTATGTATCTAATACTCTGATGTGGGAATTCAAGGCACAATTAGTTCATCAAAATAGAGTGATTGTGAAATTGTGATCTTTCATTATATAAATGTAGCTAATGATTTAACATTTGATACTTAACAATCTTTTTTTGACTTGGATTTGGTATGCTTCAAACTTGGATTATGAAGACTCCTAGTGGCTGATTTATAATTTGGGAATAATAGGGAATATTTGATCAATGTGTATTAGTCTATATATGTATACCAAATAAGTTTCAAGTCCCCTATCAATTGAGGCCTTAATTGTATATATATTAGTCCAACTAGGTAATTTATCACCACTATGAACCCTATCCAGATGGACTGACCCTAAGGAAAGATTTGATTTTAAAAAGTATATGTTGTTGGGAAATGGTGACCATCAATAGGTGTAGGTAAATATCAACTAACAATACTGACCCAAATTGATGATAGTGACCCATGCACATAAGGACTAAACTAAAGGTCTGGCAATGTTTTTGTAAGATAACATGTAGGTTTGAAACAAACAGTGAGGTTCATGTAGGTGTATACAACATAATGGAAGGGTAAAACTCATAAGGTAGCATATATGTGGGAGATAATGGTGAGTTAGGATCATATTTTTTATTGCAACCCCTACATATTAAAGGTATATCAAGTTTGTCATTGTCAAATACGTAATACCAAATTTGAGTATCTACATAAATTTTACCAAGCTTTGGATATATATTTTATTACAAAACATTATGCATTTAACTCTTTATTTTGTGATAAGTGATTGGAGCACATTTTTTTCATTCCTTCACCTTAAAATGGAGGCATATATTTATATATTTCAAGATTTTCAAGACAGAGCAAAGGTTTCAAGATTGAGCAAAGGTTTTCAAGATTGAGAAAATTTGAACCAATTTGAGTGAAATGAGATCACCATAAATGGTCCGTTTTATACTTCCCTAATAAATAAGTGGATTGGGTCATCAAAATTCCTTGAGATGTGTTAGTTATGCCTACAAATACTCTAAACATTTTTATTTGAAATAATTGTAATGTAGTTTTATTTTTTGGGTTATGGCAGCATGGTTTGAGTACGATAAAAAGTGTATGTACCTATACTTATTTTTTTAAATGTGTTTTCTAATTACTATATTTCACATTGATATGACATTTAATACTTGTTTTAATTGGTCATTATTTTTAGGTATATCATATTTTATAAGAAACGACAAATTTATGTGGATGGAGTCTATCTTGAGCATTATATGATTTGTTAATCCTTAAATAGGTAATTCAAGGTGCATACTTCAATTTATTATGTATACTTTGACACACACATACATTCACTCATATACACACATCAAATTAGTGGCATTATGTAGACATCTAATTTTGGTACAAGAATCTTTTCCATAGTGTCTTTAGTCTATTTTTTCATAATTTATCCACTTGTGTATATCTTATCTTTTTTAGGACATTTCCTACCCCACATTATTTTATCTTGGTAATTTGAGCCTTATAGATGTCTTAAGAATTTACCATATTTATTTATCTTTAGATTTATGTCTAACTTATACATTTTTTGACTTTTTCCCACATTATGGCCATCTATTGCTCCTATGACTAATTCAACGATCTGTGAAATTTGTCCTAGGGTATATTTGATGACTTGTTGAATCCATCCAATGTATTTGTGTGGGTTATTCCACCTTGGCCTAATTTCACATGCCATGAAGTTAGTATATCACACTTTTTCATGATTGGCCTTAGCATGTGTTATGTCCAAGAGATCCATATATACACTGAGTCATCCCAAATTTTCAATCAAATATTATATAGGTATCAAGCAAATAGTTAATCCTCTCCTACCATCAAGTTAGAGTCTTCATTGCCATATTTATTGTCATAGTGGTGCCATAGTCTTCAGCCTTGATACTTAAATTTTATTCAAGCTATTGTGACATAATCCAATTATACCAAAAGAGTGTTTAGGTAGATGTTCATGTAGTTGGATCACACATCTAGGGAAGAGGAGGAAGATCCTATATTCAATATTTCATTTACATAGCACAATAACTACAATGGGTTTGATTCAAATGTGTGGATATGTAGTTACAACTATTTTGAGGTTTCCAAACACATAACCCTTTTTTGACTCTTGATTGGAGTGTTTATGGTGAACTAGATCAAGAATACAAAATAAAAGATCAAACCAGACATTCTGATAATGAATTCAACAATTCAAATATATAGAAATATATGGTATCAAATAGCACACATGCATAAGAAAATTTAGAATCCATAACTAAGTGTAGTACATATTTAATGCAATATAACATATTCAATAGCAATAGAGGTAGGGTAGATTCAACAACCTAATTTTCACTAGGACAAATTTGACATTAGACTCACATGCATTGAATATGTTCTTTGATAGTATAGGTACCAAATTTCACACAAAGATTCATCATCACTTCCAAACCACTGATGCATTCTCAGAATCCTAAGATTATGCCCAGATATGTTCATGTCACATCTTTCACTATTTTCCTTAGTTCATTGTTTATTCAATTATTTTATTTATGCTTGTTTACTATTTTCAGTCATGAGGATGATTTGATTTTTTTATTGGATTTCATTTATTTTAGATATCCTTATACAATTATTTTATCATGCTATATTAGAGATAAGAAGAATATTTATGGTTAAATAGTGTAATTTATTTTTTAATTTAAAAAAGAAAATTCATGATAGAAACAAAAGTCTTCTTATTCACTTCATGGATAGTTGAAACACTACCTCTTTGATGTATTAGTTTTATTTACCCTAGCACATTAAAAAGATAAAAAAATTAGTTAGCTTGACTTCACTATCTTATTTGTCTTATATGTGCTTGATGTGAATTCACTATCTTATGTGCCTTATACGTTCTTAGCACAACTCTAGTATCTAATTTTTTTTATCCATACTTGGTTATATATGCGACATTCCTTCTTTTGTGTTTATATACCAGATGTGAATTTAGTGTCTAAAGATTTTTACTTAGTGCCTTGTCATATAGCCTTGTCATATAATTAACATTTTTTCTATTATAATTTTCTTACTCACGTGTTTGGTGTGTTTTAAGGTGCCATGATATATATCATGCATAATGTCATATCACTTTCCAAGGCTGCCATAATCTATATCATGCATCCATCTAGGTAATTTTTTATATTCATACTTTACATTGTTATACCTTAAGATGATGATGTTATAATAATTTTATATTGAGCACACATCAGGCGTATTTTCTCTCATCATATATTGATTATATCTTGAGACCATATGGGGCATATTACTCTTTCTCTTATATTACTTATATCATAGGCCCATCTATGGAAACTTATTCATAACATACATACTACAAATGCTACATGTTTGTATGTTGTACATTAATGATTTCATATTTTTTCTTACACATGGTGCATTTAAATCATTTATTTGAGATGCAACCTTCACATGTTCATCCCAAATATAATATATCCCACTCATCATATTCAAATACATGCTATTGCGGCATGTGCATCACTACATTGACATTTAGACAACTTAGATTTTATTCACTTTTTCCTATAAAGGAGGTATTCATATTACTTTAGCTACTCCCATAAAGGGGTGTACTCAAAACATCATTTAGTTTTTATTATTTCCATTATTACTAGTAATTGTATGCATAATTTTATGTAGGACTTTAGATAGGTGTGGGGGCTTGAATCTAATAGGATTCCTAACTCCATGATATTTCTTGACATAATCAAATATACATATACATACATACATACAT
>JARHVA010001632.1:1422500-1542500 GCA_037957365.1 Torreya grandis | reverse complement strand
GGTCCCATTTATTTTTGAGGTATCACCTTACATGTTTGTGAGCTTCATATCCTTTTTATGCATATTCCATTTTGTTATTTTTAGGACATTACTTTTCCTTTATTTAGTACTTTCCTTCCATTATAATTTGATTATTAGAACTTATTGCAAGAAATTTAATCCATTTTCAATTTGTTTTTCTACGTTAATAATGACCCAATACATCGGTTTTGATGAAACTGATAAAAGAGAACTTCAAGAACTCTTAACTAAACACCTTGACATGCAAGATGATATGCTTAAAATTCTACAAAAAGAGAAACAAAAGAAAAAAAATGGTTAATCCTCTCAAACCATAGAGAAACTAGTTGCAAATGGCACTATGGGGGCAATTATATCTCAACCACCCCCTCTAGTAGCCCAACCTTCACATGAGAAACCACCAATTATGGCTAGTACATCTTTGTCTCTTGATGTGGTTGCCATTATGCAAGAGATAAAATATTTTCAATCCAAGGTGCTATATATTGAGCAAGGTGCATCTAGACCTACATAGGCCTTAGATTCTTTTGCTCTACTTCATACACCGTTGACACATCATATTGCTTTTACACCTTTGGCACTAGGTTTTATTCAACCCAAACTCACTCTATGTGATGGCAAGGATGATCTAGAGACATAATTGAAAGTTTTCCATGCTACATGCTTGGACTATGTGCTAAATGACTAGATACTAACCAAGCTATTTCCATAGAGTTTAAAGGATTATGCTTTACAATGGTTCTATAGTCTACCAAATTAGTCAATCAACACATTCAATCCTTTAGATGACATGTTCATATCTCATTTCAGCATTAACATTGGTGATAAGTTTTCCTATACCCAAGTTGTTTACTAGAAATAAAGGTAAAATGAACATCTCGCATATTATGTTCTTTGATATAAGACTATCTTGGCTAAGATGACTAGCCCCATGGCCAATCAAGAGTTACAAGATCTCTTTAAACAGAGTCTTCTACTAGCTTTGCATGAGTCAATAATGTTCAAAAGTTTGTCTTCCATTACTGAGTTATGTCATACACTAAAGGAAAGTAAATTCAAATTAATTTCAATGGTTAAAATCAAGTACACAAGAATATCAAAAACAAAAAACAAGAGTAACAACAAAGTCTCATACAAATTCAAGGTCAACAATAACAAAATTTAGAATCAACCTATAGTAAATGCAGTTTTAGAGCCCACTCAATTAGTGGTTTTATCAGCACCTCCTAGGCAAACTTTTACCAATCTACTAGTTTCTCCATCCAAAGTTTTATAAGAATTTTTAGAATGTAATATCAAATATTTCCCTCTTATTTGGGAAGTTGATCCAACAAAGCCTCTTCCATGGGGATATGATCAGAATGCATTTTTTGATTTATACAAGGCACTAGGCCACACAATAAATAGATGCATCAGTTTAAAACACAAGATAAAGGACTTGATAGATGAAAATGTTATTGATCTTGACATCTAAGTTGAGCCTCATTAGGCAAAGCAAACACAAGACAAGGCTTTAAATTTTTTATCAAATACTTTTTCACATCGTTCTAAACATGAGATAGGGGATACATTAGTTATTAACCATGCATATCATGCACATCCACCACTAGCTATATATAGGGCACTTTTATTGGAGTCATATACTTTAAGTAACATGATTGGTGTGTATAATTTTAGATTTCTAAATAGACCTTTGATCTCTTTCTCAGAGTAGGGGATATTTGAGGATGATTCTAATTATCAAGCACTCTTTATTAGAGATTACATTAATCATCATCCCATTCATAGTGTTCTCAAAGACAATAGATCTAGTGTGAACATGTGCTCTATGACATTACTGCAACATTTGGTATATTTAAAGTAGGATATTACCTTGATGGACATAGCTATCAATGGATTCAATGGGTACATATAGAGTTCATTTGGTGAGATTGTACTTCCTTTATAGGTTGGTCCAACACATGTGGCCACACCATTTACTATTATTCATAGTGCAAGAGTTTTTGATATGCTACTTGATTGACCATGGATTCATAAACTTCAAGAAGTACCTTTTATAGTTCATAGATGCATGAAATTCATTCACACTAATCATATTGTTATAGTTTTAGGAGTTCCATATGAGTTACTAGTCCCCACTTCAGAGCCATCTACTATTTTTAAGTCTTAAGTTTGAATTATACCACCAATTTGAATTTCTCTATGAGTTTCATTTCTTTCTCTAGTTAAAACTCAAACATAGTTGAGGCCTTCATCATCAGCATAGAGAGTTCATACATTTCCATAGAGATATCATTGAGGTCTCATACCTCTATACACAACACATGTTCAGAGAGCTTCTCCTACTACTAGATGGGTCCCTAAGAGCCCTACAGTTGCATCCACTTCTTAGAGTTATAGGGGGACCCCATAGTTGATTTAAACTATAAAGGTTTCAGAGTATTTAAATCATACACAACTTTCAGAGCCACAGTCTCAACACTTCTATCATGCTCCATGATCATGCACAATCCTTCTCCTTAATACAAGACACTATGATATGGAGTCTCCCATGAGACTCATTGGTTAGTATCATCTCTCCTTATCCTTACTTGTACATAGTTTCTTTATGATTGATTGTATATAGGTTATATCAAAATACAAAAACATTCAAATTTTGCAAAAAAAAACATTCAAATAACTCAAAATACTAAAAATAATACAAAATTTCAAAATATAAAAACATTAAAATATTCAAAAATTCAAAAACATTTCAATTGTATACATTCTCCATGGTTTACATTTATACTACCATGTTAGACTTACACTCTACTATTCTATGCTATTATTTATCTATTTATCTACATTACCATGTTTCACTTGATCTTCTTTGAGTGTGTGTAGTGACTTTTAGATCCTTGATTGCTTCACTCTACCCATTAAGGGGGCATACTACTTCTACATTAGAGACATACATCGATATATTTACCCACTGGGACATCTTTTACATGACTACACCATCCAGGTTATGTCATGCCTATACCACACACTCTAGATATCATTTTGATATAAATTACTTACTAGATTACATATATTACTCTATCGACATTCACTATCATATAGAAATTGTGTATTTCTTAACATATACCTAGTATTTTACTCCATGTTTTTCATAATTTCACTTTTGATTTGATTAGTTAATTGTGATTGTATTTTGAGTATATTACATGCCTTCATTTCTTGATTTGTGTACCTAGATGTGATTGCACTTATCAATTCTTAATTTATCTCTTGTATGTATTTATCTCTTGTATGTGCCTTAGGACATTTATCAATGCCCTTTGCTTCTATTATTGTTTGTGCCTTAGGCCATTTGCCAATATCCTTTGCTTGTGCTCTTCTATGTGATTGTGGACCTCGTTCCAACCTTGCTTATTTTCAAGTGTATGTGTATGTGGCATTTTAACATGCCTTGTATGCTTTCTTTCTAGTTTGAGTGACATGTGCCCATGTCCCTTATTTTCTTGGCCTCTTGTCCACTCTTATATGTTTCTGTCTTCTTACCTTATGTGCTTGTTATTTATTTTCTTCTCATTGTTTTTAGTGCCATGATCCACATCATGCATTATCTTGTTCTTTGGATGCCATGATGGACATCATGCTCCATCCCTCCTTGAAAACTAACAACTAACAACTAACAACTAACATTTCTAGATTCAGTTCAACACATTACACATGCTATTACATTGTTATATCTATCTAGGCATACCCCTATTGATCTTACAATCTCTAATACAAACTATGTTATATCTTGAGACATCTTTTCAATTATCATTACTATATCATGTATTTCATAGCATAACACATTTAAAAGGATTTTTATTCTTAGATAAATCATTGTAGGGTCTTTATTCCTACCCTTAAAATAGGGGAAACAAATAGGGGTTTTATCATAGAGATAAGGTCTCCTACCGGTCAAAAAATCAATTTTTAGAACACTCAGAATAACAATCAGAGGTCAAACCAAGTATAACAGACTAGAAAAATAGTGACCATTATAGAAAAATAATCAATTTTATCAAAAGACAAAAACACTAGACATGGAAAACAACACCGAATAATAGGGTGTCTTATTTTTGATGCTCCTATCCAAATAAAAAAAACACAAATTTTCTAGAAATAGGAAAAAAAGGTCAACTTAGCTATAGTTTTTTCACATATATATTAGTTTAAATTCAATAATTTTAGTATAGTTTTTTTAAATAATCTATATTTATGTGTGGAATGATGTATCTCACTTCTAGATTTAGATTTGCATTCTTGAGCCACTCTAAAAAAATTGAGCACTCAACTTCATTCATGATATTAATCTTGGTAGAACACATAAATAACATTACTCAACATCACCCAACATCACACATATTCATGGATTTCACCCTTGCAAGTAGGTTTAGGAATGAATATAGGGGGCATTATGTGTGGAATGATGGATCTCACTTCTAGATTTAGATTGGTTAGTTGATATAACTTGTAGATCAGAATCTATGTTTTAGACACCAATGATTGGGGGAAATGTATGAGGCACATTTAACTTATTTTATTTTTGAGTTCAGTATATTATCTATGCATTCCCAATAGTTGCATGCCTTATTCCATTCATAGGTGGTTGGCATCATTTTAGAGTGGCTTTCATACAAGCCTAACCTCCACATTCTTGAGTGGCTTCCATGTAAGCCTAGTTTTTTTTTCCAGAGTGGATTTTATACAAGCCTAATCCCCTCCTTTAGAGTGAACAAGATTGGCATAATTTTTAGTACACATTCAACTATCCATACCACAATATCATATTATAGATCATTCATAAGCTTCAAGAGCCATCTCATATGACACACATTCATACTGGTATCAAATTATAACTTCTCTTCATGGGGTAATGATGGAGCCAAAGGACTATCTAGCCTTTATATTCTTGAGAAACTTACTCAAAATGATTGGACACATAATCCAAACATTTATTAGTACACATATGATCACATAGATTCACTTAGTGGGTGACAACGGAGCTAAAGGGATATCATTTGCATTCTTGAGCCACTCTAAAAGAAATTGAGCACTCAAATTCATTCATGATATTAATCTTCATAGAACACATAAATAACATTACTCAACATCACCCAACATCACACATATTCATGGCTTTCACCCTTGCAAGTAAGTTTAGGTACACTTTCTATTTTTCCTTTATTCTAGTATTTCATTTTGCTGCATCACTAGAATAAGGGGGAAAATGTAGTCATATAAAATGGAAAAACTAGTAGCTTGACTATGGATTGTGACACCCAACCCATAGGTCCCTCTTCCATGCTCCCTTGACCCTTATAGGCACCTTTTTACTAATTCCCAATCATCCATAGATTTCTAAGACCTGATTCTAGCTCAGATAGACTCCATTCCCCATGCTTATTCTATCCCTCAGGTCCTAAACCTGTAAGACAAGAGTGTTGGGGTTGTGTTATAGTACTAAACCCTAGGGTGTCCCATTTTTAGTTCTCCTATCTAATCACATTTATATCCTAGGTTACCGTATCTTTTTTATTCCTCTTCTTCATTGTGTCAGCCTAGAGTGAATACATTTAACCCATGAATAATAGATCTCTATAAAAACCCATTCAAAATTAATTTAGAAGGGGTTGGAATATATTAAAAATCAAGAAAGAATACAAGCATGATCACTAAGTCAAATTTACCTATTCTCTACATACAACCATCTATTACAGCTACCAACATATTTAAACCATCACACTAGTCCCTAACCACCTCAAGTACACCCAGTTTAGCTTTTTTGCATCCACATAATAGTATTGCAGAAAGCACATCAAATGGGAGAGCTACACATAACTTGATCCCTCTTCAAAGTATTGGTATGTAGGAATCATGCCCACACAAGGGGTGTGGATACACATTCAATGCATCTTACACACACTAACCTTGCCTTTTTCTTAAGTTTCATTCAAGCATAATGAAATTCTAGTGTTTGAAGATTAAATCTACTCTATAATGAGCTCCATCAACATTCAAGATCTAAAATTTCATAGGTAGGGTCATATAGGGATAGTGGATAAAACCTAAAAAAATTAGATCTTTATGACTAGTTTGGATAATAGCGACAAGATTTGGACTATAGTGTCAGACCTCAAAGTGTCTTATTTTTGGCACTCCTATACTTTCATTAAATGAAAGCCAGATCATGTTTCATGACACTATCCTAGTCATTCATAGTTGGTATTAACCTCTGTCTCAGCTGTATTAGCATAATGTTAAGATAAGTTACATTTCTCTTCTTTCATTATTATTTTTAGAAAGATATGAATGTCAAATAAATTATACAAATTAGTACTCTATTTATTGCAATATTTTAAACTGATTTAGTCAACTCAGACCTTTAACTAAATTAACAATAATACTCCAATATTCCCAAAACTATTAAATTAGTATAACATAACCTAAGAATGCTTAGTTACCATGGTAATGTATAAAAACAAAAATAAATTTACATTATTAATGAGTGAACAAAGGCTAATAGACCCACAAAAATAAAATAGACAAACCCTTAGATTTATAGGTTTATCTAGAACATACCCATATAGTGTACGAGTTTACCTAGGAGATGAATCCTTTTTTATTTAGGCAAGGTTGGGTGATAAGTGAGATATTTTATACCTATTAATTAATACACTTTGCATAAGTTTTTACATACCTTTAATTATTATGGATCAAGTATATGTCTATTTTGAAGCCAAAGTAGTCCTAAAAATATATTAAATCTAAAAATATTTTAAATAATGAAAATTCAAATTGAAACACTAAGAATAAGGGTTTTATGAAAAATTTAGATGTCTACTATAACCACCTAAAAGTGGTATTTGGATACTAAGAGTGTTTCTTTAAAATACCTATTCCTAGCTTAGACTTAGACCTATCCTAGAACATTTATCACACTTTTCCAACCATTGTGTGGACCATAGACATCTCCTATTAGCCAAAATATAGTCCCAATATTGTATTCCCATATCATGGCCCTTTGTACCTAATATTTTTCCATATGGACAATAGTGTAAAATTAAGGACACTAGAGCCACAAGGCACTAGTGTACCCAATATGGAACTAGTGTCCCTTGCCCTAACTCTCCCAAAAAAATATATTTTCAAATGTGTAACCCTCCTAAGGTTGGCCTAAGAATATTTTATTATCCACACAAGATATGAAACACTATAAATATAATATTATTGTCCATCTAACCACTAGATGGAAAATAGATGCAAAAAACCTATTCAAACAAGAAACAAGCTAAACAAAATCAAGGTTATAAAAAACTATTCTACCCTAGTTTTGCATATTACCATCTACAACTTCCCTAAGCCCTAATTTAAAATATTTTAAATATAAAACACACTCAAGGAATTAAATACCACTATAATTCTATAATTCAATTGCACTTGCACCAAACACTAGGTGGGAGAACTACATTAGGCTTGATCCCTCCTCAGAGTATTGGTATGTAAGCAATTCTTTTCACAATGGGGTGTTGAGTATGTCTATCCTATCCTACTAATGAACACATATTTTTATCTCATGCCATAATTTCATAGATTATTATGGTTTAAATCTTAAATTAGTTATTACAAGCATAATATAGAGTACCAAATTTTATGCTTGTAGGAACAAAACCTAGAAACATGTAGGAACAATCCTTTAAAGGGTAAAATTACACCATTTTTATGATATTAAATCCACATGGTGCTAATTTCTAGGTGGGGAACTATTATCTAGGAGAGAATATGACTAAGGGACCCTATTGATGACACTTAGACTTGTCAATACTTGAGTTTTTAGTATCTAGATATTCTATGATAGTTATTTAATAGAGAAGTCTTTATTTGTACACATTTATTAATATTTTTAGAAATTCAAATCAAGTCAAAATATATATCAAATAAATGTTTATTTATTTCATATTATTTCATTGATTTAGACAACTCAGCCCTTTAATATAGCTTAGGATTTATATTAGTAAAACCCTAAAAGGTTAAGTCATTTGGTGAACCTTATTTCAAATATTGCTAAAAACTATAGTTTTCCATCTCTAAATTTTTTTTACACTAAATTAGGGTTACATACTTCTATTTCCATATTTTTTGGCATAACCTAGCTCATTAAATTAATCTCACATTAGGGTTTCATTTATTCAAATATAATTTAACTATTTGCAAAGAATCTCTAGTTCAAAAAACCTTAACCCTAAATGCTCTTAGGGCTTGTATTCTTGTTTTCATATTCTTTAAATTTTATAGATTTCATATATTCTATTTTATTATCTCTATTCCAATTTTTTTAGTATATGCCATCTAAAATTTATATCTCTCTTCCATTAAAAATAAGTGATAGACTAGGTGGTAATCTTATAAAACATATTTAGATTCTTTCCATTAGAGCCTATAACATGGACAAGGGACATATAATAACTATATATATGTAGAATTCACACCCTAATTATGTGGAATTAAATGTAAATGCATCTGAGGATGAATAATACAATCAAGAGCAAGATGAGATACACATTGAGAATTAGGACCCTCTCTCTCCACTTAATAATGATGACATAATTATCAACAAAAATGAGATATTATAAGGATTCAGAGATAGAATTAAGAAACATCCCCTATATCATTTAAAAATCCTAAAAGACATATTGGAAATCAAGAACAAAAAAAATAATGGTCAATCTTCAAATTTCCCAGTTAATAACGTTGTTACACCTATAGTGGGGCCAACTCAACTAGTAAAAATTAAAATTGTAATTTACCAAACATCAATGGAAAATACACCACTTGTGGATAGTTTATCTAATCCATATGCACAATCCATTATGCACGAGATTCATACTCTATAGTCTAAGGTGTTACATATTGAGAAGGGAGTTACTATGCCATTGCATGCCTTGGATTAAAACATTCACTTACATACACCTTTAACACATCACATAGTGAAAAATCCCTTCCTATCTATTTTTTTGGCACAAAATATTACATTATATGATGGTAAGGGTGACCCAAAGCATCATCTCAGAGCTTTTCATGAAACATGCTTGGACTATGTGTCCAATGATTAGCTTTTCATGAAGTTGTTTCCATGTAGTTTAAATGATTATGTCTTGAAATTGTTTTATGATTTACCAAGTCAATATATAATATCATTCAATCCTTTTTCAAACATGTTCTTAGCACATTTATCCATTAAAATTAAATACAAGATATCATATGCACAAGTAACACCATTGAAACACAAGTCAAACGAGCCTATCATAGATTATGTCTTATGATAAAAGGCTATATTAGCCAAATTAACTAGTCTCATGATAGATAAAGATCTTTAAGACATATTTAAATAATGTATCTTACTATCATTACACAAATATATGTTTTTCAAGAAGATTCTTACATTTATTGATTTGTACCATAGTCAAAAAGAGAGAGGTTAAGCTCCTATCAATGGGCAAAATTAAGTTAAGTATACTAATGGATCAAAATCAATTATTAAGATTTTAAATAAACCTCTATATAAGGTAAGGTCTAATAAGAAAAAGATTGATCAAAATGCCATAGTGCATGTATCTTCTGAGGCATCTCCTAGATTATTTTTATATGTTTCTTTGCACCAAGTCCTCACTAACCTTCTAGAGTCACTAACATAGGTTTTATAAAAGCTCTTAGAATGCAATGTCATATCTCTCCCTATAAATAATTATGATTCTAATGCATTATACGAGTATCATAGGGCACTAGGCCACATAACAAATAGATGCATAAGCCTAAAGCATTATATACATGATTTGATTAAATATAAGATTATTGATGTGGGAACACCCATAAAGGCATTGAAATTACAAAAAACAAGATAAGACACTTAGGATATTATTAGATCCATTTCTAAAGCACATAATGAATGAGGTAGTGGTCATATTAGGTGTTCACTACACATACCAGGCACATCCACCACTAGCTTCATATCATACAGTTACAAAGGAGACACATCTATTGAAAAACATTATTGGCATGTACCATACTACAGTGCCACCTAAATAACTCATCACATTCTTAGAGCATGATATTTATGATGATGATACATACTTACATGACATCTTCATAAGAGCATACATAGATCATCATCCTATCCAAAGTGTTATGGTTGACAATGGGTCAAGCATAATGATGTGTAATATGACACCTTTGTAGCATTTGGGGTAATTAGAGTAGGATATATTCCCCATAGATAGAGTCATCAGTGGTTTTAGTGGTCATGATCAAAGCTCCATTGGGGAGATTTTTCTTCCATGATAGGTTGGACTAGCATACATAGCCACTCAATTTCTCATAGTACCTAGTACAGGTGTCTTTGATATATTATTGGGAAGGCCATGGTTAAAACAAATCCATACCATCCTAGCTATAGTACATAGATAACTGAAGTATATACATGCAAATCAAGTGGTAAAAGTTGAGAGTGTCCCATATAAGTATCTTCCACCCATTTGTTAATGCCTCTATGTGTATCACATGTTCCCTAAGTGTTTAAGAACACTTCTCATTTTAAAATTCTAAAAATTCATGGCATGAGTAGAAGGTTTTAGTAATCTAGTTATTTATAGTGAAATAGAGGTAGAATAGATCATATTATTCCATAAATTTATATTGATTGGTGGTTGGGGGACACCGTGGTCCTTGTTAATTTTGAAGTATCTATGTTGATCTTAGTGAGTTATGATCAAATATTTATTCTAAAGACTAATCTAGATGAATATTTATAGTGAAATATATACTAAAGGTGATTTTTGTAAGAAAGAAGCAAAAGAGAAGGGTAGGGTATAAATGGAATATGTGATTGTTGATCCTTGATTTAAACATCATGGCAAAGTCTTAATTACAACTGAACACAAATTTAACCAGTATATAATGCAAATAGCATAATGTCAGATCTTAATATACACCACGCAAACTTATAAGGATAATATGAAGAAATAAAAGTAAGAACTAAATTTACTTTAAATATTTATTACTAAATTTAAATATCATTTGCACATCCTAATTAATGAAAAATGAAACAAAGTAAATTCAAGATCATTCAACTAATCTAGCATACAAACAAATAATCAACCATGCATCAAATATGTAGATTCAAAATTCATAGAAACCATTCAAATTCAAGACTTGGAATAGGAAATTGAGAGAGAAGTCATGAAACAATTGACACAAAAAAAATTGGGAAAACTTTTTTGTATTCTTTATTTATATTAATTTCTTTAAAGTATACAAGTTTTGCTCAAAACTCCTTTATCTAGAAAATGGTAATTATAAATTTTATAGGACAAGCTAGTATACCGGTCAGTTACAAGTTTCAAATGTACAAAATATAATGACATATGTCATTTTTAAAAGGTTCTATAATACATTTACTTTTTAAAAGTGGACTGACCTAGAGGCAAATATGCTAACAAACTAGCATATGCCTCTACAAAGGAATATTCCATGTTCAAATATTACAATGATTTAAAAAATAGGAATATTAATTAACCGATGGGCCCATCACTAAGGGGATCTCTTGTTGCTCTTGGAGAAGATCCATATCTCCTTGATGCTACTCTTTGATAAGATTCAAATCAATAGATAGTTTTAAGAGATAGACATCCTCTTGATCAGCTAAGTCATCAAAATCTTGATCATCCCTTGTCAAATCCTCTTTCATAATCTGAGCTTCTACAATATTTTACTCAGTAGTGAAGATCATGCCCATGATTTTACTATTGTCACTCCCTGATTTATCTTGACTTTTAATTCTCACTTCCTACATCACCAATGTGACTCTGTGCTTATACTCTTCATCATAGATTATGACCAAGGTTGTATACTTTGTAGGATTAGACAACATGGTGCCAAGAAGTTTATTAATTTTGGTAATTATCTCTTCATCATCCTTTAGGAGTCTATCCAAGCCTTTTGACCAATCATTTAAAATTTGGATCTTATCAAACATTATACCCAATGTTGCATTTAAGTGAGCTAGGCTAATGGTTTTGAATTTAGAAATTTTATCCTTAATTAGTATATTAATAAGATTCCTTATCTTGTCCTCTAAATCTCGTCACTAGGTCATCAATCCTTTAGTTATCTCACTCTATTGAATCAATGCATCATGTCTTAGTTTTATTGACTTCAAGGAGCCAAATATGTCAAAGAAGGATGCCTCAAACATTTTTATCATGGCCTTAGGAACTGATAATACAACCATTATCTCCAAGTTCTCTTTTTCCTTCTCCAAGTTATGTATCCTTTGCTTCATACCCCTGATGCCTACTCTGATCTAAGTTGAATGAGCCTCAATAAGTCCTTCAATGTCCTCTTCATAGATGTGATGTTCACAAGACTATTGACCTCTAACTATAGTTAAGCCTACAAATGGATTAACTCTTTTAAAGGTGAATTCCTCACCCCTAACCATGGTTTTCTTGGTGCTTACTCTTTCCAAGTTTGCTATCTAAAGCTTGAATTTTACCATGGTGGATGACTATGTAACCTTAGGAGGTTCTTGAACCTCCATCCTTGTGCTATTTGAAGCACTTGGAGAGTCCATTTGTGTGCCACTTAATCATGCTATTGAAACTATCCTTCTCTCTTCTTCCTCTTTCATCAAGGCCAACATACATGCCTTGATTTCTTCATGGACATCAATGTTAATTGTTTGGGTCAAGGACCAATAGTGGGAAAAAGTGGGAATCTTCTACATTTTCCCATAAATAAACCATTTAGGGATAATAAGTCCATGAATGGGATATTCTTCACTGAACAAGTTGACCTCACTCATGAGGTGGTTGAAGGTTAATTTAGGCTTCTTCCTCCCAACTGGGACCAATGCTAATTCTGCTTTTATTTTCTATGGTGGAGCTATGGGGACCAAGTCCAAAGCAACTTCCTTCCCCTTTTCCTATTCAAATTCCTCTACCTAGGGTTAGGGTTATTTTATTTTTTCTTCCTCATCCTTTGACCCATAAGCTTCAACAAGCACCCTAAGTGCATCCTCTACTATCTCATTTGGTACTAATGAAATCATATCCAAGTATTCAATTTGGAACTTTAGCCTCTTAGGTGGGGCTGAAGATGATCTCTCCCCAGGTCTCTCTTCCAACTTTCCTTTTTGAGGTTTTTATGTTATTTTCCTAGGCATGTTTCAATGGTTGGTCTAGAGGGGGCCTTGAAAAGATTCCAAGAAATAAGTGGTATTTCAAGGGCCCCATTTTCCAAATCTCACTAGGTGGTTTGTCATCTCCCTAGCCAACTTAGGATCCAACTTAATTATCTGAGTTTTTAATCTAGCTAATACCTCTGGGAAACCAGAGGCCCTGTTGCAGAATGGGTCATGGACACTGGGTTGATGATCATATGTCTTGTTTATGGTCTTTGTCTTTAGGTGTTTGGAGACCACCCAATTAGGATCCCATTGCCTCAAATCATCATTTTATAGGGTGAAGTAGTCCCTATGTCTAGTAATTACATTCACATGCTCCCAATTTTGTAGAATATTCTTGATCATTATCAATGGAAAGGGATGGGGAAGTCTTTTCCTCTTAACTTTGAAAAATCCATCTATATTATGAATAATTTGGTAAGCCACTTCTTGATATGCAAGCTTGGTTGGTACATAGATGGGTAACCTTAAGGGTTGTGTCGAAGTCCCTTAAATCCTTATCACTATGCAATTAGGATAAAACCATATGTCCTCTATCAATTCCACATTTCTCTTAATCAATGGGCTAACCTTGCTCATGGGAATTCCTATGACAACTTCCACTATGGCTAGATAAACATAATCATAGATGAGCTACATGTTGTGTCTATATTTGAAAATGTGAAGCTTGGAGTAATGATGGGAGATAGTGGGTCTTCCATTGGGGGACCCATTCTTGATATTTGGGATGTGGGTAGAAGTTAAAAGGGCATATAATAGATAGGACATCATCTAAAATTGTTTGCTTGTTTACTTCTTGATTGTTTTGAAATGGGACTTCACGCAAATGTTGATCATCTCACCCAATGGGGGAGTGAGTCCTTTCTCCACCATGAAGTAAACATATGATATCTATATTTTGTCAATATGAGTGGTGGAGGGGGATCCACATGACCTATTTAGTAAGGTCATTATCATCTTGATTCCCTCCCTAAATTGGATTATTAGTATTTTTTTTGGTGAGGTCCTAGTTAACTCGATTCCTATTGAGTAGCCATGGGGCCAATATTGTGTTCAAATTGTGTTCTCCAGTCCACTTTTTGATGGTGGGAAGGTCTATTTTTAACTTACATAGTTTATAATATCTCTCAAAATCTAGGGGAGAAATGTAGGCTACTCTCTTAAATGTACATGCATACACATTCCAAACATTCTCAATTTTAAAATCCTAGAAAAGAGGAGAAAGGACATCAATGTAGTGGAGTACCTTAGGTTTTGTAGTAGCATAGTGTAGGCTATCCATCTAAATGAAAACCATGTTGTTTTATCTCCTTAATATGGTTTCATTATTTTATTCCTCCCTAGTTAAAGCTTGCATCTCCTCAGTGGTCTAAAAAAGTTTAGATCAATTCTTGTTCCCATTGTTCAAAGATATAGTGTCCAAGTTTGTGTCTTTGAAAACCCTCCCCTTATTGTCTGAGGTCAAGTATAACTCAGTTTCATCCCTTTGCTATTGTCTATTAGCCACCATGGATATGCAAATTGCAACTACTTACTAATGGATTGCAAGTAATCATTGAACTACCTTGTTCTTGCTTAGATCGAAATAGATCTCTTCTCGATTTGATTATCATTATTCTGAGCTCAAATTAGGGGTTTTAAGGATGATAGGGATTTTTAAGGCTTTAATGGAGATGCCAATCCAGACTTAGGCTCATTTATGTCTCATATTTGATTGAGACCTAGGCCTTTATACCTTTACCTTTTCAAGCACATAAAATCTCCAATTTTATCATTTTGTGCTTACGTGGCACCCATGTGGCATCCATTTTATAACTTTTATGGCATTTTTCATAAATGCCCTGAGGGACTAGCCATTGGCTTTTGAAAATCCAACTTTGTTTTCCTACCATCAGATATTTGTTCATAGATCAACACATTCCATTGATCATGATCATAGGGCTTGAGAATCATTGGTTGGTTTATGTTGAGTCTTATAGTTTTTCCACTTGGCATTT
Source organism: Torreya grandis (assembly GCA_037957365.1). Lineage (NCBI taxonomy): Eukaryota > Viridiplantae > Streptophyta > Pinopsida > Cupressales > Taxaceae > Torreya > Torreya grandis. The sequence goes on along the minus strand of JARHVA010001632.1, from coordinate 1,527,206 downwards.
TTATGAGATTACTAAGCCTTGCCTTCTGTATAGTGAACATGTGCTCACCACATGTCGATCCTATGGGCATCCTAGGTTTTGTTGAAAAATGTATGGCATATGTACTCCATCTGATCATCCATTTAGGAGAAATTATATACCATTTATCTTAATTTTAGTAAATGCACATGATTGGTCTAATATACCAAATGTTTTAGACTCACCAGTTCTCTTCACTTAGTTTGATCAATCTTCTTAATGAAGCAAGGACCATTGATCCTGAAAAGGGTAAGGACTTTAATCAATATCATGATAAAGGAAGGAACTTAGGCTTAAATAATTTAGGATAAGGTTTATTTCATGTTTAATAAATATGTTATAAACTTTAGGCTGAAGTATTTTAGCATATGTTTTCAAAATATATATAAAGGGGACCTAAACTAAATGTCTTAGGCTAAGGTTTATGTTGTGTCAATAAACAAAACATATACTTTAGGCTAAGATATTGATGCTAAGTTCTTAGAACATGTCTGAAGGGAAGCTAAATGATAAAAAGACCACTGTTAGGTTTTGACCTAGGATTTCATCATACTAATAAACATTATGAAACATGAGTTTAAAAGCATTTAAGCTAAGTCTTATGCAACAAGGATATTTTAATATAATATTTAATATAAGTTTCTATCCTAAGTTTTATTATATTCAAATAAATATAATTGGAACCTTAGAAAATAGACTTAGATTAGAACTATGTCTTCAAATACTTAGATCATGAGTTCATTTTGTCATTAGAAATTCAAAGATCTTAAATGTTTAAATATCTTCTGAGGGGTCACATTGATCTATAATCCAATTCATAAGACTTGAGAAACATTTTTGGAGTATATTTATGTGTCTAAACAAAATTATTTATTATCTTAAATTTGACATTCTCATGGATGATAATGATGGCCTCACGGATGTCAAATGATAGTTGTGAGAATGTCAAATTTAAGTTAGTGGATCATTAGGTTTTATGGGATTTGGATTTGATACACTCCATTGGATCAATCTCTATGATGAATCATAGATCATTGATCTTAATCTGAACAATTACACACTATTGGTTCATTTTAATGTGTGGGGCCCTTTGTTATCAAGCTTTGAATGTGGGGGTGCTATTTGGTAACTCCATGACACTCCCTAGGTTTTTGAATTTTTAGCATTGCATTTGTTTCATCCAATCAATTTTATTTGAGTAGCCATGAACCGTCCAATCAAGATTTGGATACTTACACTTAGCATATTTTTTATCATAAGGTTTTGTTGTATTAATAAATACAATGAGACCTTAAAGTAAAACTTAGGCTAAATTTATATTTGATAGAGGGGGGCCTTTTAACTTTAATGATGACTTTGCACAGTCAGATCCTCGATCTTTCTTAAGCATGAATCATCGATCTTGATCTAGGTGCTTACACTTGATTGGTTTGATGGACTAAAAATTTAAGTTTTTCGAGCCTTATTCATTCTATAGGATCATTTCTCATGATGAAAATGAATTGTTGGATTTTTAAAGAAGCTAGGGGCTTAAATTAGGACTTAGGTAAATAAGAACTTAGGATAAATCTTTAAAACTAAGGTCTTGTTTGTGTTGATAAATATGAATGGGGCCTTAAAGTTAGGACTTTAGGCTAAGTTTATACAAAGGGAACCATGATAAAATAAAAGGACCCTACTAACATAAACATTAGACCACATTAAAAATATAAATAACAAAGGGGGAAAATAATAGGGACCAAGTAGGATATTTTAGGTTAAGGTTTAGTGGTCTTAAAAAACATGACCAAGCCTTAACATGAAAATTGGGCTTAAGTCCAAAGTAAATTTTAAATTTTCCCACCAAATGTTTTCCCACAAATATTTGAATCAAATTTCTAAGCTAGGGTTTTCCAAAGGAGGGTTTCATCACATTAGTCCAACTGTGAGATTCTTTCAGACCAAAGGCTATCAAAGATTGGATAGAACTAATCTGTGAGAATCCTAGCATGATCCATTAAAGGGAGCAACATGAAAATTGTAACTTAAGGCCTGAAAGTAAAGTGTTAGAAACATTAGGTAAGGTTAAAATAAAATCATGAAAAAATGGGCTAATTTCATTAGGTGTAGATGATCTTCAAATTCCAATAAAGTGCAGAATATCAAGTTTTTGTGCTAAGGTTCAAAATAATCACAAAGCTCCCTATTTTTATATAAATGGGGGTATGTTGACCTAAATAAATGGTGAGTTCTAGGGGAACATAGTAATATGTTAAAACTTAGAGACTCTAGTTCAGACAAATAACTAGGTCATTCATTCCACTTAATCGATGCCTTTCTCAAGATTAGTTCATGGTTGAAACAAACCTTGCACGTGCAGAATCATGATAAAACATATATGAATGGACTTGATATGTGTGTGATTTGATTCCACTTACTATTTTCCATGGGATTTAAGAGAAAACTTCCATATTTCATACCTTTAATCATTAACATTGACTTGGAGCATGCTTAGATATTCATTAAGAACCATGCTTCTAGTTCAAGGAAGGCTTGGGAATCATTTTGTTGTCAGCCAAGTGTCCATAGCCCAAATAAAGATGACTTTGGATCCACTCATGGCCTCATTCCATTTATATCTAGGCATCCATAGCCCTAGTGGAGATTACCAGAGTCACCTTTGCTTGAAAATATTTTGATTTTTTATACAATAAGTTATTATTTTTTTATATTTTTTGGGCCTTTTAGGCTTTCAACAAAGGTTGGGAACCAAGGTAGCCATGTTTAAGTATTTTTTCAAGTGTCTGATCCTTAGATAATCATCTATGGTTTCAACCTTTATCCTATGAAAGGATGTTCATTAAGTGAAAACATGATCATACCTTAATGGATTGAGATTTCATTCAACATGTGTTATTCTTTTTAAAACTAAGTTTAGGTCAAGACAATGTTTAAGGTATTTATAGAATGGTTAACTTGTCCATAGGTCTTTAGTATTTTCTTAAAATCATAATGGTCAACATATATATGATGTTCATATCAACATTTATAAATTACTAGAGTTTTTAGAAAACTAAAGGAATTTGAGCTAATGGTTGTCAAAAGGACTTATTAGAAGCAAGGAACAAAACAAAAATAAATAAAACACAATATAAAATAGCAAAGAAACAAGAAAAAGGGAATAAAAAAAATATATAAACTTTTATAAAAGTAAGGGACATGAAGAAAGAGTTGAAGGAAACTAACTAGCCTACCTACACTAACTCTAACCATCTTACATGTTCACTCCATGAAGACCATAGAAGGATCAATAGAGAAGGAATGTTTGAGATATTATACATTATTGGGTAGTGTGAACTCTACTCCTTGTAGATCATTGAGTTTGAAGGTGTTATCTCCAAGTGTGTCTACAATCTGATAGGGACCAATCCACAGAGGTGTGAACTTGCCATGTTTTCCCTTAGGCTCATATGCTTTATCCCAAAGAAGAACCAAGTCTCTTTGTTTGAACACCTTGATCTTTGATCTTTTATCAAACCACCTTTTGACTATAGTTTAGTGCCTACTAAATTTAGTAAAATTTTTCTCTCATACATCCTCCATCTAGATAATGTCCAATACCCTTGATTTTACAAATCCTTGATCCTCCTCTATATACTCTTGCATCTACTTGTAGGTTGGTAGCTTGAGTGTCATAGGGAATATGGGCTTATGGCCATATAATAATAAAAAAGGAGATGCTTTAAGATCTAGTTGACTCTCTTTCTATCTTCCCAAAGGGCATACTTAATAATTTTATGCCATCTTCTTGGTTTGTATACAATAGACTTCTTAATGAATTTCATCAAGTTTTAATTTTTTAACTCAGATACTCCATTAGCTTGAGGATAATGGTTAGATAAAAACTTGAGAATAATGTTATTTTCATATGCCCATTCTATCATTTCTATGGATGTGAATGTTGACCCATTGTCACATACCAAGGACACTGGAGTCCCAAATTTGGTGCATATGTTTTCTTCTATAAACTCGATCACCTCTTCTATTCTACATTATTTGGTGGCTACTTATTCAGTCCACCTTGTGCAATAGTCAATATATGTGAGAACATATTTGTGTCCTTATGATGATTTAGGGTTGATTACCCCTAAAAAGTCTAATCCCCACTAAGAAAAGGGTTTATCAATCATGACTGATTGCAAAGGCATTGCTACCTTTGGCTCTTTTATGTTGAATATCTAGCATGAATGAAATTCTCTCACATGCTTATGAGCATATTTAAAGATGGTAAGCCAATAGTAGCCAACTCTAAGGATTTTGTGAGATGTTATTCTCCTAGATGGATGCCCACTTCATAGATTCTCATGGAAAGTACTCATTACCTTAGTAACTTCTTCCTTGGAGACACTTCTTAGTTACACACCTTCAAAGTTATTTTGGTATAGGACTCTATCCTTGATGAGTAGGGAGCTACCTTGAGCCTTAGAGCTATTTTTTTCTCTTTGGTTAGTCCTGTAGGACAAGTGCCATTAATTAATAAATGAATGATGGAGTCATACCATTCATTATCTTAAAAGTTTTGTTGATCAAATTACACAATACTTAGCTTAGGGTTAGTATTATAAATCATTTGAATCAGACCTTGACACCTTACTAGTTTTGTAATTTTCATTTCTATGTCATATTCTTAGAGAATATACATCCACTTACCTCTCCACTCTCTAAGTTCACATTGTCTTAACATTAGATTAGTAGCTGGGTCTAGTAGAATAACATGCACTTTGTTATTAAGAATGTAGTGGCTAAATTTATTGACAAATTTAACTAATGAATTTTTTTTAATCAATCAAAGGGTAGTTTAACTCATCATTTTTCAAATTAGTACTCATAAAAGCAATAGTTTGATTAGAGGAAAAAGAGTACAGGTAAAATTCCTTTGAGAAGTCAGGAATTATCAAGACTGGAGCTTGGCTTATTACACTTTTGATGTCCTCAAAGGCTTTCTTGGACTCTCATTCCATGAGACTTTATCATCCTTATTTAGCATATCATTTAATGGTTTGACAATCTCTACAAACCCAAAAATGAACTTTCTTACAAAGTTTATATTACCAAAAAATGATTTCAATTCTTTTTTGCTATTGGGGGGTCTATCTTGGATATGGATTCCACCCTTTCAGGGTATATGGAAATTCCATCTTTACTAATGACATGGCCTAACAATTTTCCTTCAAGAACAAAAAAATGTTCTTCTTAGGGTTAAGGGAGATTACATACCTTCTACACCTTTCAAACACCTATTGTAAATGCATGAAATTATCTTCCCTATTTTTAGAGAAAATAGTTAGATAATTCATGTAAATTATGATACACTTACCAATCAGACCTTGGAAGGCATGGTCCATGGCCCTTTAAAAGGTGGATCCTACATTTATTAGTCCAAAATGCATATTATTATATTCAAAGGTGCCCCACTTGGTGGTGAAATATATCTTCATTATATCTTCCTTGTCTACCAGCACTTGGTTGTACCCTAAAAAGTCATCAAGAAAAAACATCATGGTTGAACCTAAAACAATTTGTATTACCTGGTCTAGAGAGGGAAGAGGATAATTATCCTTTTTAGATTCCTTATAAATTTTTTTCAAGTCAATACATAGTCTAATTTCACCATTCTTCTTTCTAACTAGCACCAAATTGGCCACCTAGGTAGAGTGCCTAATGGGAAATATAATCCTAACATCTAATAGTCTCTTAACCTGATTAAAGATCATGGGTTGTAGGATAGGATTCACAAGTATTTATTTTTTCTTGAAAGGTTTGTAACTTTCTTTCAGAGGTATAGTATGGTGATGACTCTTAGATCAAAAATCTTTAATTCATCATAAGACCAAGCTATGACATATTTGTACTTTTTTAACAACTCTTTGGCTCTCTTATTCTAAGCACTAGTGTAGGATTTTATAATGTTAACCAGCTGAGGTTGATCTTGAGGTTCAAGATTAATTGAATTGTAAACTTACCCACTTACTTTGAGAACCTTATAAGCTTCAAATAGATTATCTTGATCGAATAATCTTTCCAAAGCAATCATCCCTTTAGTAATCTTGTTGTCATTCAGCTAAATGACTTTGTCATCAAACTTGTCTTCCCTAAACACAATTTCATCAGCCTCATCAATGATTTGAGCCTCAAAGGATCTTGAATTAGTCATGAAGTTTATTATTTTTTGGTCATCACTAATGACCTACATATGATTCACATTGTCTAGGATAGAAGGGCATGGTATGAGCTCAATACTAAAGTTGGGTGAATCTTGGTTAGGCATGAGATTAACTACAACAAGGGAAAACTCATCAAAAACTTTATTTTCTTCCCTTGGGATAGAAACAATGTTGAAGGCATTAATATATTTTACTATATCCTATACTCTAAACTTTTACCTCTTGAGGTATGACAACTTGTATTGATACTTGCTTCTTACTTGGTTTTACTACTATTTCTATGTCACCATAGACTAGTAGTTCCTTGACCTTGTTCTTGATGGCAAATTGTAGACCTAAGATGAGGGCTTCATATTAGGCAAGGTTGTTGTTACAAGGGAATTATAGTCTATAAGAAGCATGGAATTTCTTACAAATAGGCTCAGTTAGAATAATGCCAACTCCAGATCTAGCCTTACACCTAGCCCCATAAAAATACATCTTTCATAACCCAAGTATAACATTAGCAGCTTTAGGATCACAAACCTTGGTAGTTTTGAGGGTGAAAACCCCTAAATCTGAATCAATTATGTTGACCCTTTTATTGACAACTTTAAACTCAATGATCATATGCTTTATCCTTGTCTCTCTTTCAACTCTGATCTAGTTGGGAACTCCCTTCCAAGGTATCTATAAGTGTGAATAATCTATGGACATATATCTATTTAGATCCTTTATCCACTCTCTACTTAAAAGTAGTCCATATGCATTAGGGATATTTACTACTTGGATTTCTATAAATTATTGAACCCTTGGATTAAAATCCAATTGCATGTGGACATTTAACAATTCTCCAACCACCTTGACCCTAGACTCATCTAACTAGGTGAAAATGCTATTAAAATTAATGGGGGTCAAACCAAGTTATTTAAAAACACCTGTAGGCATAATATCTATGGAGGCACTAAAATTTAACAAATAGTTATGCAAGTTTTTACCAAACATTCTGACTATAAGTAAGAAGGGTGGGGACTCTATTTTATCTTTATACATGGCTACATTTGCATTATCACTTTGAGATATCTTGTTAGAATTATTAGACAAGGACTCTAGCAATAAATCTCTATGCTCTATGATTTATGTCAATTCATGCAGGGTAATATTAGCTTTGATTTTCTTCATATCCTCTACAATGTTATAACTAGTCTTATTAGAGGAATTGAAAGCATCAACACTAGGTTTAGAAGTAATTCCATTTGGATGTTCTAGATTATTATCCAAAGTGGTATCTAGAGGAGTATCAAATTTATTTGGAGGAGTAGAAATAATCAAAGGTTGCCTCTATTCCCTTTCCTTAGAGGATATGTCTTCTTTAAGAACTACTAGAAAGCATGGAATTCTTTAGGAACATCATTTAGCTCATTATCTTCATAGAAGGGGAAATCAAATGTCTCCACCATGAAAGTCTTGTCAACACTTGAAGTACTTATACCATTGTCTTTGTTAGTCACTACCTTAAAAGTGTCAAACTCTTCTTGAAATGCCTCAAAAGCTTTGCAGAATTCAATGCAAGCAATCTCACCATGACTAGTATAGTACAATGGACTCTACAATAATCAGAAAAAGCAATATCAATAAGATTAATATCCATAGTATTATTTTAAGAAGAAGGTTCATTATTATTATTGTTGTGGAAATTATCATTATTAAACCTATTATTGGGTCTATTAAACCTTTGAAAAGAAAATTTCCTACCAGAAGGTTTTCCAACATTACCAACTTGTTTTTGTAGCTAAAGGAAGTTAGTACTCAATTTTTGTACCAATTTTAGAATGGACTCATTCTCACTTTTGGGGAATTCTAAATTATGGACTTGGTTTTTATTGGCACCAGTGCCTAATACCAAATTCCTTTGATCAGTTGTATTAAACCCATTATTAGTAGGGTGGTTCAATAATCCTAAATTCTCGTTAGGAGTAGTATTTCTTAGAGGCAATTGGTTTAGATTTGGAAGCTAGTTGAGAGTGGGCACATTTTGGTTATCATTGGGAAAGACACTCAATTTAGGCATATGTGGATTGACATTGGGAACATAGTAGGCCATCTGAACTTGAGGTTACATTTGGTCATTTATGATCATAGCCTCAACATAAGATAAATTTAGTGTGTTTATTGGACCTATGACTCTCTTGATAAACACTAAGGTCATGGGATCAAGAGCATCTTTATAGATTTACAAGGCTAAGGACAAATTAATCTTTTAAGGTTTAATGGTTTTGCTATACATAATTTGGAACGTAGAATTGAAAGATCTTATGGGTTCATTAGCATCCCTTTTTAGGGTGGCAAATTGCTAGTACAAGACACAGGGGCTAATGATCTTGCTAAATTGGTCAATAAAGATGTTATTGGACTCATCCCATGTGGTGATGTAGTCATCAGGTAGGTTTAAGAACCATTCATATGTAGCATATTTAAATGTGAAAGTGAATAACCTAAATTCTACATCCTCATGAACTATATTTAACAACATTAATTCAACCTTAAATTATTTAACATGTTCCTTTTTATAATACCACTAGGACTAAAAGTTGGAAAATATTTTTCAATATTGAAATGGAGGTCATGAATTACACCTTGTTCATTTATGGGAGAACTTCCAAACCAATCCATACCTTTATGAAGGTTGAATGTAGGAGTACCTTAGAGTGGCAAATATGATAAAGATTTTGACTCCCTACATCTACCTTTGTCCCTTCTAGCTCTCCTATGGACTTTCAACTCAAGCAGAGGCTCTCTATTTTTAGAGTGTGATCTAGTCTAGATTTTTTGTAGTTATATCTTGAAAAACTTGGACCCTATTTGAAATACAATGTGTGAAACCAACCTTTACAAAAAATAGGATTCAGATTTGCACATTAAGCTAATTTTGCAATGATACATGTAAAGAACAACAAAGGGCATCAAATTTTAACTAAGTTAGCTAAAATGTGTGTCCAATTATTCAAATATGGAATATATTTGTAATTATAAGCTCAAATAAACTTATATCTATAAAATACACACCGACCTTTGATAAAAATAAGCTATTATAACCTCAAATATTGTAGATTTTTAGATCTTAAGCTATCCTTACTAGAATTATGCATCTAACCTCAATGATCCTTGATCTCTATCTAAAGGAAGCACAAATATGAGTCAAAGACCACAAATATCAATGATATTTATGATTTTGAGTGAAGGATCACACAAAAGTGCAAAGATAACACCAACCTTTGACCAAAACAAACTAAGATTATCAAAGATTCAATAAATAGCCCTCCTACTAGTTCCAATGGGAACTATTCTTGTTGATGTTTCTATGTGTATCAGAGGTGCTTTTATTGTTTAAAAACACTTGATTTTATAAATTCATGGAATGAGTAATATGTTTTGGTAATCTAGTTACTTGTGGTGAAATAGAGGCAGAGCAGAACAAACTATTCCATAAATTTATATTGATTGGTGGTTGGAACCCACCATGGTCCTTGTGAATTTTGAATTATCTATGATGATATTAGTGAGTTATGATCAAAACTCTACACTAAAGATTAATCTAGATGAATATTTACATTTAAATCTATGCTAAATTGATTTGGGTAAAAAAGAAGCAAAAGAGAAGAGTAGGGCAGAAAGAGAATATGTGATTACTAATCCTTGAATTAAACATCATAAAAAAGTCTCAATGACAACTAAACATATATTTAACTAGTATATAACACAAAATATCATAAGCTCAGATCTCACTATACACTAGGCAAACTTTTGAGGATCATATGAAGTAACACAAGTAAGAACTGGATTTACTTTAAAGATTTGTTACTATATTTAAATAACATTTGCACATCCTAATACAGAACAAATGAAATGAACCAAATTCAAAATCATTCAATTAATCTAGCATAAACACAAATTAGCAACCCTGTATCAAAGATACACATTTAAAATTCATAGAAACCATTCAAATTCAAGACATAGAAGAGGCAATTGAGAGAGAAGTCATAAAAAAATTGACACAAACAAATTCAGACAAACTTATCAATATTCTTTGTTTATATTAATTGCTCCAATGTATACAAGTTTTTGCTCAAAAATCCCTCTAAAAAATGGTAGTATTGGATTTTATAGAAGGACAAGGTAGTATATTGATCAGTTAAAAGATACAAATGTACAAAAGATAATGATAGCTATCCTTTTAACAAGGTTATAGAATACATTTGCTTTTCTAAAGTGGACTGACCTAGAGGTAAATATGATAACAAACTAGCATATGCCTTTAAAAAATAATATTCCACATTCAAGTATTAGAATGTTTTATAAAAGATGGAATATTAATTAATCAATAGAACCATGATTGAGGGGTTCCCTTGTTACTCTTGGAGAAGCTCCATAGCTCTTTAATGCTTCTCTTTAACAAGATCCAAATCAGTATTTGGTTTCAAGTGAAAACACCCTCTTGATTAGCTAAGTCATCAAAGTCTCTATCATCCCTTGCCATAACCTTTTAATGCTCTGGGCTTTTGCAATCTTTTCCTCAATAGTGAAGATCATGCCCATGACTATGTAGTTATCACTCCCTGATTGACGTTCGCTTTTACTTCTCACATCCTGCATCACCAAAGTGAATTTTTTCTTATACTCTTTATAATCGATGATGCTCAGGGCTGTAGAATTTTTAGGATTGGTCAATATGGTGCCAAGGAGTTACTTAATTCTGGTAATTAGCTCTTCATCATCCTTTAAGAGTCTATCCAAGACTTTTGACCATTCACTTAAACTCTGGATCTTATCAACCACTATCCCCAATTTACATTTAAGTGAGCTAGGCTAATGGTTTTGAAGTTAGGAATTCTATCTTTAATCAATATATTGATAAGATCCCTTATATTTTCCTTTGCATCCTGCCACTGGGTCATCAATCATTTGGCTATCTCACTCTATTAGCTCAATGCATCTTGCCTCAATTTTATTTACTTCAAAGAGTCAAACATGCCAAATAAGGATGATTTAAACATCTTTATCATGCCTCAAGAACTGATAGGATAGCCATTATCTCTAGGTCCTCCTTTTCCTTCTCTAAGTTATGTATCCTTTGCTTCATACCCCTAATGCTTGATCTGATTTGAGCTAAATGAGCCTCAACATTTTCTTCAATGTCCTTTTAATGGATGAGATGTTCACCAAGATATTGAACTCTAATTGAAGTTAAGCCTACAAATGGCTCAACTCTTTGAAAGGTGAATTCCTCACCCCAAACCATGGTTTTTTTAGTGCTTACTCTCTCCAAGCCTACTTTTTTAGGTTTAAATTTTATCATGGTGGATGCCTCTGTAAACTTGGGAGGTTTAAGGACCTCCATCCTTGAGTTACTTGAAGCACATAAAGCATCCATTTGTGTACCACTTGATCCTGCTATGGCAATTATCCTTCTATCTTCTTCGTCCTTCATCAAGGCCAATATCCATGGCTTTATTTCCTCATGGACATCAATGTTAATTGTTTGGGTCAAAACTCAAGAGTAGGACAAAGTGGGAATCTTCTACATTTTCCCATAAATAAACCATTCAAGGATAATGGGTCCATGAATGGGGTATTCTTCACTAAACAAGTTGACCTCACTCATGGGGTGGGTGAAGGTCAACTTGGGCTTCTTCCTCCCAACTGGGACCAATGCTAATTCTTTTTTTATTTTCTATGGCGGAGCTATGGGGACTAGGTCCAAAGCAACTTACTCTACCTAGGCTTAACATTATTATATTTTCTCTTCCTTATCCTATAACCCATAATTTTTAGTAAGCACCCTAATTGCATCCTCTACTGTCTCATTTAGTTTTAATCCAATCATATATATGTATTCAACTAGGGACTTTAGTTTCTTAGGTGGGATTGAAGATAATCCCTCCCTAGGTCTCTCTTCCAAATTTCATTTTTTATGTCCCTATGTTATTTTTTCTTAGGGATATTGAAATGGTTTCTCTAGAGGGGGCCTTGAAGAGGGTCCAGGTAATAAGTGGTATTGTAAGGGATCTATTTGCCAAATATCACTAGGTGGCTTGTCATCTCCCCTAGCCAACCTGGGATCCAATTTAATGTTATGCCTTTTCAATCTAGCCAATAACTCTGGGAAAATAGAGGCCCTGATGTATAATGGGTCATGGAAACTAGGATAATGATCATATGTATTGTTTATGGTCTATGTATTTAGGTACTTGGAGACCACACTAAGATCACACTACATCAAGTCATCTTTTTGTTAGGTGAAGGAGTCCCTATGTCTGGAAATTACATTCACATGATTTCAATTTTACAAAATAGTCCTCTTGATTGTTAATGGAAAGGGATGGGGAAGGCCTTTCCTCTTATCTTTGAAAAATCCATCTATACTATGAAGAATTTGGTAAGCCACTTCTCGCTCTGTAAGATTGGTTGGTACATAAATGGGTAACTTGAAGGGTTATGTTAAAGTCCATTCAATCCTTATCAATATGTAATTAGGGTAGACCATATGTCCCCTATCAATTGTATATATTTCTTAATCAATGGGCTAACTTTAATCATGGGAATTCCTATGATGGCTTCCACTAGGTTTGGATAAACACAATCACTGATGAATTACATGTTGTGCTTGTATTTGAAAATGTGAGCTTGGACTAATGATGGGAGATAGTGTCTCTTCCATTAGGGGACCAATTATTGATAATTGGGATCTATGTGGAAACTAAAAGGGCATCTAATAAATAGGACATCATGTAAAATTGCTTGCTTATTTTCTTCTTGATTGTTGTGAATTGGGACTTCAAGTGGATGTTGACCATGTCACCCAATAGGGGAGTGAGTCCTTTCTCCACCATGAAGTAAACATATGATACCTATATTTTGTCAATATGAGTGATGGAGGGGGCTTCGTATAACCTATTCTATAAGGTCATTATTATCCTAGTTCCCTCCCTAAATTAGACAATTGGTATTTTTCCTATGGGGTCATAGATAACTTGGTTTCCAGTGAGCAGCCATGGGGATAGGATTGTGTTTAAATCATGTTCTCCAATCCATTTTTTGATGGTGGTCAAGTCTATTTGTGGTTTACATAGTTTATAGTATCTCTTAAAATCTAGGGGGGAAATGTAGGCTACTCTATTAAATGTACATTCATACACAATCTAAACATTCTCAATTTTATAATCCTAAAAAAGAGGAGAAAGGACATCAATGCAGTGGAGTAATTCAGTTATGACAAAAGTGTAGTGTAGGCTATCCATATAAACAAAAATTAGGTCATTGTATCTCTTTAGGATGGTATCATTCTTTTGTTCCTCCCTAGTCAAATCCTACGTCTCCTTGATGGTCCAAAAGAGTTTGGACCAATTCTTATTCCCATTGTTTAAAGCTACAGTGTCCAGTACCATGTCTTTGAAAACCCTCCCCTCATTATCAGAGGTCAAGAATAACATAGTTTCAGCCCTTTTTGTTGTTTGTGAGTTGTCATGGCTATGGCAGTTGTAACTTATTACCAATGGATTTCAAGTAATCATTGAACTACATTGTTCTTTCTTAGATCATAATTTAGCTCTTCTTGGCTTGATTGTGATTAATTTAATCTCAAATTAGAGATTTTAAGGATGCTATGTATTTTTTGAGGCTTTAATGGTGATGGCAATCCAAACTTAGGCTCATTCATTTATTATATTTGATTGAGACCCAGGGCTTTATAACTTTGACTTTTTAAGCATATAAAATATCCAATTTATCATATTGTGCTTGCATGGCACCCATGTGGCATCTAGTTGACAACTTCCACAACATTTTTCATAAATATATTGAGGGATTAACTATTGGCTTCTAAAAATACAACTTTTATTCCACACTGTTAGATATTTATTCATGGATCAATGTGGGCTATTGATCATGGTCACAAGGCTCAAGAATCATTGGTCGCTTTATATCAAGCCTCACAGTTGTGCCACTTGGCACTTTTTAAGGCATTTTGGGCCTTGTCTTCTATGTAGTGAATGTGTGCTTTCCATGTGTTGATCCTATGGGCATCTTGGGTTTCATTGAAAAGTCTCTGGAAGTTATGCTCCATCTGATCATTAGCTCATGAGAAAACATGAAACATTGATCTTAATCTGATCAGATGCACATGATTAGTTTGATGGATCAAATGCTTTAGACTCATTAGGTCTCTTCGCTTTGTCTGATCAATCTTTGGGATGAAGCGTGGAAAATTATTCCTATAAAAGGGTGATGAATTTAATCAACATCATGATAAAGGAAGGGGCTTATGCTTAAAAACTTTAGGCTAAGTTTTATTTCATGTTTAATAAACACATTATAACTTTATGCTAAAGTATTTTAGCCTAATTTAAAAAAATATATATAAAGGGGACCTAGGATAAATATTTATGCTAAGTTATTATAACATTTCCCAAGGGGAGCTAAATGATTAAAGGACCACTGTTAGGTTTTTACCTAGGATTTCATCATGCTAATAAACATGATGAAACCTTAGGTTAAAATCATTTAAGCTATGTCTTATTCCATAAGGATCTTTTAAAATAAGATTTAATATAGTTCTTTAGCCTAAGGTTTATTGTGTTCAAATAAACATAATTGGAACATTAGGAAATAGACATAGAATATAACTATGTCTGTAAATACTTAGATCATGAGATCATTTTATCATTAGAAATTCAAAGATCCTAAATTCTTAAACATCTTTTGAGGGGTCCCATTATTCTATAATTCAATTCATAAGTTTTTAACAAAACATTTGGAGGATATCTATGTGTCTAAGCAAAATGATTAATTATATTAAATTTGATGGTCTTGTGGACATTAATGATAGCCTCATGGACATAAAATGATAGTTGTGAGAACATGAAATTTAAGTTAGTGGATCATTATATTTCATGGGATTTGTATTTGATAAGCTCTATTAGATCAATATCCATGATGAAGTGTAGACTGTTGATCTTAATCTGAGCAGTTGTATGCTATTGGTTCATTTTAATATGTAGGGCCATTTGTTATTGATATTTGAATGTGGGGGTGCCACTTGGAAACTCTATGGGGCTACCTAGGATTTTTAAACTTTCACATTGTATTCACTCCATTTGATCAATTTTGTGTGAGTAGCCATAGATCATTTGATCAAGATCTTGATTCTTAAACTTAGCATAAGTTTTATCAAAGGTTTCATTATATTAATAAATATAATGAGACCTTAGGGAAAAACTTAGGCTGAATTTATACTTGATAGAGGGGGGGCCTTTAACTTTAACAATGACTTTATGTCATCGAATCCTTAGTCATACTTAAGCACGGATCATTGATCTTGATCTAGGTGCTTATACTTGATTAGTTTGATGGACTAAATATCTAAGTTCATCAGGCCTTCTTCGTTCTATTCGATCATTTCTCATGATGAATCACAGACCATTGGATCTACAAAGAAGCTAGGATCTTAAATTAGGACTCAAGTAAATAAGAACTTAGGCTAAAGCTTTAAGACTAAGGTCTTGTTCATGTTGATAAATATGAATGGGGCCTTAGGGTTAGGACTTTAGGCTAAGTTTATAACAAAGGGAAACATTCTAAAATAGAAGAACCCTACTAACATAAACATTAGACCATGGTAGAAATATAAGGAACAAAGGGGGAACATAAAAGAGACCAAGTATGATTTTAAAGTTAAGGTTTGGTCATGTTAAGAAACACAACCAAGCCTTAGAATTAAAATTAGGCTTAAGTCTAAAGTAAATTTGAAATGTTCTCACCAAAAGTGTTCCCACCAATATTTGAATCAATGGTCTAAGCTAGGGTTTGGCAAAGGAGGGTTTCATCACATGAGTCCAACTATGAGATTCTTTTAGACCAAAGGCTATCAAATCCTAGATAGAACTAATTTGTGAGAATATTAGCATGATCCATTAAAGGGAACTCCATGAAACCTATAACTTAAGACCTTAAAGTTAACTATTCACAACAATAGGTAAGGTTAAAATAAAACCATGAACAAATGGGCTAATTTTATCATATGTAGGTGATCTTCAAATTCCAATAAAGTGTAGAATATCAAGTTTTAGTGATAAGGTTTAAAATAATAACAATTGTCCCTATTGTTTTATAAATGGGGGTATGTTAACCTCAACACCATCTTATAGGTAGTTTTAGTGTATTTACTAGTTACAGTTCTAGTGCAGTTACTAGTTACAGTTCCAACATAATTACCAATTATAGTTGTAGAAATATTAATAGATATGACATAGTTATTAGTTATATATTTAATAACAGTTCTTATGTATACATAAAAAAGCTCATTAGAACCACTAGTGTAGGTGAGAACTACTTGTAAGGTGTCGACACATACACTTACTCTCCCATGGAGACCATTATTAGAGAGACCCCTATGTCAAAGATATGACATAGATTCTATAGAGTCTCCCTCCACTTAGATTATGTCAAGATTAGTATTATTGGGTTCTAGGGGTTCTCATTATAGGGCACCTACATCACCTATAACTTCTTCTACCAGATGGGTTCCTAAAACCCCTACAGTTCATAGGGAATTACAATTAGTGCCATAGATTCATAACATCACTACATAGGTAGATATAGAGACAAAATGATCTGCTCAATAGATTATGGCATCACAGTTTCCCTTTCACATAGCACACATGATCATAGTTCCCATATTCGACATAGGTCATGGTGATAGTGAGTCTCCCATGAGATTCAGTGGTAAGTATGGTTCCTAGTCATTGTATAAACTTTCTTCCCACTTTCTCTTTGTACATAATTTATTTTAATTTGCTTGAATAAAGATTATATCTAGAAAAAAAATAATATAACATGTAAAATCACAAAACATTCAAATAACTTAGAAAACAAAAAAAATTCCCATTGTATACATTACTATGTTTACATTTATTCTATTTTCTAGATACTACATATGCTATATATCTTAGTATAGTCAGTTTTACCATATATACATGTTTCACTTATTCTTGTCAAGTGCTTGTAGATTGCTTACAAGACTTAGGTCCACTACATTGATCCAAACTTGATATCATCTACCCATTGGGGCCATATACACTGATCCATGCTTATTCATTTGATACATCCACCCACTCAGGGGCATCTTATACACAATTTCTACTTCCAAGTTTTATCCTTACATTCTTTATATTGTAGTTTCTGCATTGATATATATATTGATATTGATCATTGTTACTCATGCTAAGATTTTTTTGCTAACTATCACTAGTTAGACTTAGCATATGTACATCCTCACATTTAAATATATTTGTACTACATTCATATATAATTTCATTTCTAGCATTCCTAGTTTAAACTTGTTTGTGTTTCATGTTCTTCTTCTATTAAAGGGCATTTGAATATTCTATTTTTTCTTTAGATCTAGGCCACTTATATTTATTTATGCCTTGGACATGTTCCCATTCCCCTTGTGTGTGACTTCTTGATTGTGTATGTTGACATTTGAACATGTCCTTCTTTGTGTTTCTAGGCCAAATTGCTTGTTGCTTACATATGTGGACATTTGAACATGTATTTGTATGTCTTCTATTCTCATATTTAGTGGCATGTGCCCATGTCCCTTGTATTACATCACATGCTTCTATTTTTGGCATGCCTCATGTGTTTTGTATGTATTATTTATTGTATGCATCTTCACCATGACACTTGTCTTTATTTGTTACACACACTAGTTCTCGATGCCATGAGGGACCTCATGCATCTACCCTTCCTACTTAGGTGCCATGATGGAAATCATTACCCATCCCATAGGTAGCTACTTAGATATATATAACATACATATTACACTACATACCTATACTTAGATTCTATTACATTATGATGTTATGTTTACACATTATATTGGAATATCACATAGTTATCATATATGCTCCAGTTAGCACATTTTATAGAGTTATTTATTTTGAGTACATTGATTACAAATGTCAACAATTCCCATCAAACTAAATATTTTTCATAGGGGTTTATCGTAGAGATAAGGTCCTACACTGCTATTCACAAATCATTTTTAGCACACAGGCTTAGTTTTAAGAAATCAGGCACAAATAAGACAATAAAAAATAGGGATTTAGAAATTAGTTTAGTCACACATAATTCAAACTAGAAATAAAATAGCATGAATATTGGGAAACTAACACCACATGCCACTACTATCTACTACATGGATCTACTATTTAGTAGCCCTAATTTTAGGGTAGTACAAATTAGCCAAAATAATTCAAATTTTCATAGATATAGCAACTAGTTTGATAATTATGTTTAAATTTTCCTTAGATACACTCATTTTAGCTTAGATTCATACTAATTGATCAGATTTTTGGCATCATGTGTGGCATGATCATCCCCACATTTAGTTCAGATACATAAATAAAATTATTACAACTTAGTCTAGAATGAATATAATCAAATATTAGATTGGGGGCATGTACACAAAACATAATTTCTATATGATTAGTTACACATTGGTTGATTAATGGAATGGAACACTCTATGTAATTATCTATTTTTTATACACTTACTATAATTTTCCAAGTTGTCACTAGTTTCATGCCTTGCTTTATCTATAGTGGTTGGCATTCTTGAGTGGATCAAATCCACCTATTGTACTTGAGTGGCTGTGGAACTGACATACATAGTTAGATATACCTACTTAGATACTTTAATAACTTTGCACAATTTGGTTTTATATGCATATACTACACACATATGGGAAATAATGGAGTCGTATCCTGCTTGAGTTCTTGAGCCACCACATTAGAGGGTTAGACACACTTATAGTCTTATCCAATCTATTCATAGGTCATGATCCACCAAGTATGGGTGGGTAATGATGGATTCAAAAATATATTTATTTTTTGAACCACCCACATATAAAGATTGAGCAAGTGATCAACTTAGTCTAAGCTATTCAATGAGTTGATCACTATGTACATGCACACATAGGTTATCACTAGTTTCATACATTGGATCATGTACCCAATGAGGTCATGCTTTAGATCATTATTGACATATGTAGACCCAAATTCACATACTTAGACTCAACTACATAGGCTTCACTTCTTATGCAAGTCTAAGTTCACTTATTTTTCTGTTATAGTAGTGATTTTGCTTTGTTGCATTTCTAGCATAAAGGGGGACAATGTAGTCACCTTAAAGTATTATTTAGATGCTAAGAGTATTTATTGAGAAAACCTATTCATAGATTAGACCTATACCTATCATGGAGCATTTATCACACTTTTTTAGCCATTGTACAGACCACAAACATCTCTAGTTAGCCAAAACTATAATGTCCCCTTCTTTTAAATCATACACTATTCACCAATTACTTTTGATGAATACTATTTATGGTTACTATTCAAAGTGATTTTTCATGGTGATGTGGTCTAATGGTAAGGTGGCATAGTGGTGAGGTGGTTCCTAGGTGATGTGGCATGTCCCACAAAGAGGATCTTCTATGAGATCAATTGAATGTGATCGAGTGGGGTGTACCACTCCACTATGGGATAATTGTTATCATTTTTAAATACACATGCTTTATCTTTTGGTGATAATGGAAGACAAAGAATATATGGGGTGCCACCCTTAGGTGGAATCATGATTTGAAGGTGTGAAGAAGTTAAAGGTGAAGAGGGACATATTTGAAAGCAAAAATGTACTAAGGAAGTGGGAGACAAGAGTTAATATTATAGATTAGAGGCACATGTGGAAGTGGGACATAGTTTTAATAATGAATCTTATGCCAAATTATCTCTCTTTATGTCTTTCATGACATTGTTTTAACTTATGTTCATTCAAGCCTCTCCTAAGGATGAAAACCCTTGGAGTGTGGATAATATTTGAGGATGGAAACCCTCACAACATAACTAATTTTAGTTGTGAAATATTCTTCCCTATTTGGTCATGGTGGTTTCACTCAAAAATCAAAATTGGAGCTTCACTAGAGTATATTTTAGATTTGTGCTATTATTTGTTGTAAGGAGTAGATTTTAAGTTATGTTATTAGATGTTGAGTTGTGTTACCTTAGGTTTTATTAGTTGTCATTTTTATTTTTTGATCATAAGTATTGTAATCAACAATTTACAATGTCATAATATAGGTTATGTTTGGTAGTGTTATATTTCATACAACTATGTGGCATGAAAGTTGGATCATGTATTATTTTAAATGTTAATGATATTATCTACATGTCAATGTAAGTGTAGGATTTGGGAAAATAATTTCATATATGATTCTTTATAATAAGTATGAGTTTGTATTTTTATAGTTTTGGGTGTTTTAGCAAATATTCCATTTAGGGGATATTTCAATGGTACGAGAGCACAAGTATTGAGTGATGTCAGTTTCAGATTTGAGTCTATTAATATAAGTGTTGGATTTTATAGTTTTTATTATTTCAATAAATATCTTGAAAATGGATATTTTAGTGGTACTAGAGCAAAAGTGTTGAGTGATATTAGTTTCAAATTTGAGTCTATTAGCATAAGTGTTGGATTTTATAGTTTTGAGTGTTTTCAGTAAATGTCTTTAAAAGGGATATTTTAGTAGTACAAGAGCTATGTATCCTACCAGCCTACATGGTATATTGAGTTGTTTAACATGGGAAGATTCTTGAGACTCTTTAGTCCATATCAAATGGTAGATGCCCAGAGGAACCAAGATAGAATTCAAAAGCTTCTGGATAGCATGCAAAAGTCATTTCTAGCCAACACATGTAAGGAGTCTTGGGATCCAAGCCACAAATGTAGAAATAATAGAGAGGATGATTTCAAGAGT
This sequence comes from Torreya grandis, assembly GCA_037957365.1. NCBI lineage: Eukaryota > Viridiplantae > Streptophyta > Pinopsida > Cupressales > Taxaceae > Torreya > Torreya grandis. The sequence continues at coordinate 1,506,134 of JARHVA010001632.1, read as the reverse complement.
CCTGAAGTGGAGAAAAATAAATATAGTAACAAAAATGAGTTTAGAATAAATAATATTTGCTTTTCATGCAAGGGATCTTTGGTGCCCAACCATAAATGGGGAAATAAAGAAGAGGCTAAAATCAAAGACATTGTGATGGAGGAGCATGAGAAATAATAAATGCCAAAGCCACAAGAACTTTTGAGGAAGTAGCCCATAGAAGAATCCACCATCCATAAGAAATTTGTCCCAAATATTGAACTATCCTTCAAACTTCCTAAGGATGAGCTAGTGACTGATTTTTAGAAAAAACTAGAGGAGAGTTGAACAACATGTATTTGAGGCATGATGAAGAAATTACATTGATGTTACTATCATGATTAACTAATATCGAGGATAAATAGTTGTGTTGATGTTACTATCATGTCCCAATTCAAGTGTCTAGTTCCCTAAATTCATATATTTTACAAATGAAACATATATTAATGGTTAGTATAAATGTTTTAATGCAAGTTATTACTCAAAATGGATTAATATAAATACAATATCAATCCTCATTTATTCATCATCTAGCAACATGATAACAATACTAAATATTCTTAACAAAAAATATTAAAAGAGCATTTAATTGAACAAACATTCCTTATTTCTATACTATTCATAGGTATAACACATCTATAGGTCTAAATTAATAAATGAGTAACCCAATATCTCGATTTATGAAACTACATATAGGTCATTATTGTATTTTATTTTCATGTATTATATGATTCACACATAAGCCAAGATATAAATGAAAACTACATGAGTCTAAGGCCTTCTTTTATATTATTAGCTATGTATACATCACCCTTTGACAATGGAATATTTGGGTTCAGGTCAACACCATGTGACCACTAACCCATTTTTTCCCAAGGTCAAAATGAAGATGGAAAACTAGGTTTTTTCCATTTCACAAGGAGTGATGGTCTATGACCCAAATCTAAATGTACTAGAGTGAAGGTGAAGTCAAACTCAAAAGCATCTAGGTTGTCTCATCCTATTCTAATAGGTATTATATATAGGACACTTGAATCAAACATATAAATTAGTGTTGATGTAACCATACTAGAGTTACATTAGTGTCCAGAATGCTAGAAACATCATATTGATAATATGATGATTGTTCTAAAATATCCTTTTAACCTATTTTCTCTCTATTTTATATCTAGAACTGTATTAACATCAAAACAAAATAGCTACATCCATTCTTTGTCATTTCTATATCTATACTAGTTTTACTTTCCATATTTAGACTATCTCAATTTAATAAATTAAGTGTATGTTAATATCTGAGTTTAACATCTAATTGGCCCACTATAGTTCTAATTGTCACCCTTGTGCCATTTCATTTGTATGTAACCCTTTAATAAAAATATAGGGTTACCAATAATATCACCTTAGATCAAAATTTTAGGGTTAAACACTAAAAAACCAATATAGCCCTTATATTTATAACTTAAGTCATGTAAAGAAACAATTGAGATTAAAATAACATTTAATATTTACACTATCTAGATTGATAATTGGCCCAATCAAAAATAGCTTATAGGGAACATAAATAAAAAATTAATATGTACGTTAGATGTGAAATTCATATTACTTGTATTGGTTTCAACTCATTACCATGTAATTCACAACTTTGAAATATTCAGATCTATTATTAGTTTATAAGTTGTTACTATTCAACATCACTATATATACTAATTGGTCAGTTAAATGATACAATGACATCCATTTGAAATAATCTATATATTTATAATTTTCCATAATTAAAGTACAATAAACATAATTAGATATGACAATCAATTAAAATCAAACAAGTAAACTGAAAACCAAGAGTTTTTGCCATGTATAAAAAATATGAAATGGAAAATTATAGTATTAAAATCATCTATACTATTTAAAATTACTCAAATATGGTATTAAAATTCATGATAGCATAGGGTTCATGAATTTAGGGTTAAGGTTTCTAGCTTAGGGTTTCAAGTTTAAAAAATGTATCAAGGATTATAACATTGGAATCATCTCAACTAGACGATTCTAATGACTATTATTTTGCACAAGGATGCAAATTAATTTTATATATATTTAAAAAGAACTTCAATTTGTATTTAACTAAAAAAAATTCCTTATATATTGTAATTTATGTATTTTAATTCCTTCAACTTACATTAACTTTTTTACAATAAGTTTAAATAAGTTTTATCACAAAACATTGCCCAAATCAAAGCTCTTGTACCACTTGAAATGAAATTAATTAGATAGATCAAGCTAATTCACAGAAATCAATGCAAATAATGTTATCAATAAAAATGTTTCAATAATATGCTGATATAATTAAGATCTTAATATAGCACATCCACAACAAATGCAAATAGAAAAGTGGAAAAATAGAACTATAAGGTTGATTCACTTCAAGGGGGAAACCATTAAAACCTTGTAATAAGAAGATAGTTTATAATGATACTCAATTTATATATTTAATTACTCACCATTGCCTCCTATATATAACCTAATTAGGAAATAATTAATCCACAATTTGAACCTGTTAAGAAAATGAGAACATAAAGAATTGTAGTATGATAAGGTAAAAGATTATGTTAACCAAAAATTAGTCATACATATCTCAATACATATTATAGGTTAAGGGTATAACATAACTTAATCATACTTAATAACCATGGTAATGTATAAAAATAATAATAAATGTACATTATTAATGAGCAAAGGCTAATAGACCCATAAAAATAAAATAGACAAACCCTTAGATTTATAGGTTTATCTAGAATAAACCCATATAGTGTACGAGTTTGTCTAAGAGATTACTCCTTTTTTATTTAGGCAAGGTTGAGTGATAAGTGATATATTTATACCTATTAATGAATGCACTTTTCATAAGTGTTTGCATACCTTTAAGTTTTATGGATAAAAAAAATATCTAATGTGAAGCCAAAGTTATCCTGAACATATATTAAATATAAAAATATTTTAAATAATGAAAATTTGAAATGAGACACTAAGAATAAGGGTCTTGTACAAAATCTAGATGTCTACTATAATCACCTAAGAGTGGTATTCAGATGATAAGAGTGTTTCTTGAGAAAACCTATTCCTAGCTTAACCTTTGATCTATCCTAGGGCCTTTATCACTCTTTTTGAGCAATTGTGTGGAACATAGACATCTCCAGTTGGCCAAAACATAGTCCCAGTCCTACATTCCCATATCATGGCCCTTCATGCCCAATAGCTTGCCATATAGATAGTCATATAAAATTAAGGACACTAGAGCCACATGGCACTAGTGTCTCCAACATAGCACTAGTGTCTCTTACCCTAAATCTCCCAAACAAATATATTTTCAAATGTGTAACCCTCCTAAGGTCAGCTTAAGAACATTATCTTATCCACACAAGCTATAAAAAACTATAAATATAATACTATTATCCATATAACCACTAGATGGAAAATAAATACAAAAACCTATTCAAACAAGAAACAAGTTAAATAAAATCAAGGTTATCAATCTTTATTATGCCCTAATTTTGCATATTACCATCTACAACTTCCCTAAGCCCCGATTTCAAAGATTTTATATCTAAAACACACTCAAATAATTAAATACCACTATCATTCTAGCATTCAATTTCACTTGCACCAAACACTAGGTGGGAGAACTACATCAGGCTTGATCCCTCCTCAGAGTAATGGTATATAGGTGAATCTCTTCACAATAAGGATTTGACAATGTCTAGCCTATCCTAATAATTGTTGACCATTTTGGTCCTGTAGGCCAAAAGTTAGTCTCCTTCTTTTCGTACTATTCTGAACCATCAGTCTTGGATGTATCCACCTTCTGCAAATGCTCAATTTCCCTTTGAAATTAGTCATGTTCTTATAACGAATTGATAGATCTAAGACCTGAAGGTTTCGGTTCAATATGGAGCTTATTTCACTTTGAAAAAATTCCTTAGACAAGCTTTTTGACAAGGGAATGAGCCAACAAGAATGAAAGTCTCTTACAAAGCTTCAAGGGCAAAGTACCCTTGTAGAGGGCAGTCAGGTGCAAACTGGACCATCCCAGTTGGCCGCAGAGGGAAATTATGAGCCCAAGGTACCTTTGCTAAGGGCAGAGTTCTCCTTAGAAAAAATGAACAAGGCAAAGAATTCCTTCAGACATTTTGTCTGAAGGAAATCCATGGCAAAAAAGGTCAAAGGTCAAGGGGAAATACAAAAAAAAGTCCAAAGGCACATTCCTTCAGATAAAATGTCTGAGGGAATTCCTTCAAACAATTTGTCTAAAGGAATTCAAGAAGAGAAAGCACTGAGACTCCAAAGAGAAAGACTAAGACATGAAGAAATATTTCCTTTGGACAAAATGTCTGAAGGAATTCCTTCAGACATTTTATCTGAAAGAATTAAGAAGACCAATGCAGCCTGAAAGAATCTGAAGGGAAAGTGCCCTTGCGGGGGACTCTCGGATGCCAAAAGGGGGACCTTTTCTAAGCTCTGAAGGGAAACCTTCCCTTGAATAAGGAAGAAATACAAAAAGGGTCAAAGAAATTGCCAAAGGGGTGACGGCCCAAAGGCATGAAATTCAAGGTAGCAAATTAGCCGTTGGCTTTTAAATGTTGATGGGCCTACGGATGCCAAATTTATAATGAAGAAATATCCATTTGGTTTTTGAATAGCAACGGGCTCATGGACATCATTTTTTGATGGGATACATTATCCATTGAGGAGAAGCCAAAGGAATAAGGCCTTCACGATAAGTGGCTGAAGGCTCATGGTACAGACTTAAGTAAACTCAGTGACCCATCGAGAAAGGAGCCCAAAGAGCTAGTAAAAGACAAAAGGATAGCCTGAGAGCTGAGTTACAAGGAAAGAGACAAAAATAGTGAAATCATGACCACACACACATAAGCCAAGCATAGAATAAGACAAAATAGTCCAGGTGGCATAAGAAGCATCGGTAGAAGAGTTATTACTATGGGTGAAATAGTCCTTAAGAAATGGTCATCACAGAGTGCAAACATTCAATGGCATGGCCTATTTTTATTTTTTTGAGCATGGGTGAGCAAACAGTCATGTAAGTTTCATAAAGAGGGGCAGCCTTGTAATTTAAATGATCAGGAAACCCATGCTTTTACAATGATATTTAATATGATTTAAATGCTAAAGTCAAGACTTGGACTGCCACAGCATGGACTAATCATTCTGAAGAGCGCCTAAGTCTTCCTTTTGATGTTATATATATTGTAACCTCTAAGTGAGGAGGATATCTCTCATTTTTAAAGGTGAAGCCCTACCAAAATTTCACCTTGAATCAATAAGAATGTGTTTTACCTCTATTTGACTGGTTATATCTCTGGGTGTGTCTATGTATTAACCTTGTGTTTAGTCATTTTAGCTTGATGCTTTCACAAGTTGACACCAACACACCTGGTGTAACTAGAGTACAAGTTCTGTAGGTTAACAAGAAGTGCTACATCTGGAGCGCAGAGACAAAAAAGACTCGCTATCAGATAGTGTATTTTCTATAGCACCTGTGGTAAGTTACATTTCTTATGTGTCTTCATTAAGCCTCCATTTTAAATCTCCCTATAGTCTGGTCTTTTCATCAAATAAAGTGTATGTCCACCCTATTCTAGTATGAAGTGTGAGTAATTGAGTAGATCAAATTGTTTGGTGAATCACTATCTTAAGTTAGTTTCTATTTTCAGTATCTTCTCTCTTTTCACCCCCCCCCCACTATATATATTAGAAATAGTAGTGAAATAACTCAGAGATGCATCAAAGGGAGCTAGCCCTTATCTAGAGATTCTCCCCTCAATTTTGATAGATCCACAGGCAAGAGAGGAGTCTCCATTATCTCACGTGGAAGACAAAAGCTCAGCCTTCTGTCAAGGGTGCAATCCAAAGCGTCAATAGTTTTTAGCACACCTGATGGGATAGTTTATCCAAGGAGTTGAAGGATTTTTTGGTGTGTTCTTTAACCAATAAGCCTTTGGAGACATTTCAACCGACACCAATGGTGACTCCAAGTTGAATCAACTAGTTAAGTAGTCCTGGTGCCATCAAGAAATCACATTTTGGTATGTATAATTCTAGTGCTTAGTAGTATAGACCTTGTTTTCCTTCATATAACTTTGATCAAGCTCAGGTTGTTCATGGAATCACCTCAAGAAGCTCTCCTAGTTTCCCTTCACCTAGTGTAAAGGAAGTAATGCTAGAATTTGAGAAGCAAGTGTTGGAGATAAATAGATTAGAAGAGTAGGATAGATATCATCAAGAGCTTATGTATAAAGAGGAGAGAATACCATGGACCAGCTCAGGGCCTTAGAAATGATGAAGCTACTCCTAGCAGTTAGCCTTGTGTCCATGAAGGAGGAAGTAGCAAGTAGCAAAATAGAAGAGTCCATTCATTCATAGCAGTTAGCCTTGTGTGCCCCCTCCTATTCTAAAGAAAGCCCCCTCTTGTGCACCAAATCCTTTCTACCAGATATCACTTGCTCACTCTAGCTCATCTGATGCAATAACCACTCCTAATCTTAATCCCTTACACCTAGCTTTCCAACATCAAAGGGCATTTAGAGCAACCTCTCATAGAGACTAACCTTATCAATTCTTTAGATTATGGACCCTCTTTTGATGGGAACCACCCTATATCTTTTGGAAAGTAACACATCTCTCTTGAATAAGCTCTTCCTATGCATCAACAGTCTCTTCCTAGTCTTCCTCAACCTCCTTAAGTCTTTAAACATGATGTCAAGATTCCAAGTTGGAGGAGAGAATACCATGGACCAGCTCAGGGCCTTAGAAATGATGAAGCTACTCCTACTCATGGTGATCCTCATGATCTCTAAGAAAGGCTCTCCTAAGAGAATATAGCAAGGCAAATTATAGAATTGGAGTCCAAAATGAGGTTCTTCAACCAAGGTGTGATGGATGGTTCAGATCAAGAAGAAGCTCCTACATTTGAACACACCCCATCTACACCCCTTCAAGAGGTTATCATGAGTGACAATGAGGATGAGATCATCATGGATTCTCCCTTTGAAAACATCATCAACAATGGAGAATACAAGGTCATGCATACATGAGGATGTTCTAGCAATATAAAGAAGAGGTTGACAAACTTTATCTGTCAACAATGGATGATGAGGAAAGTAAGCATGGTGATCTCTCTCTTCCCTTATTTGATGAACTTCCTTGTTGCTTTGATGAGGAGAATGACCATGCCATGGAACCCAACTTGGAGGAGGATCAGGAGGATGTCTTTGAACAATTAGAGATTCTAGTTTTTGAGTAAGAAAAGGAGAAGCTTGTCCATATTGAAAAAATATTTCCTTCAGACAAAAGCCTTGAGCAAGAAGGTGATGTTATGTGGGATGATCAAGCAGTTTGTGATCTCATTTCAGACATCACAATAGTCACCCTTATTTAAGAAAGCCATGATGAATTAGAAGATAAGTTTGACAGTCTCTTCAATGAGGCAGAAGGGAATAAGTCAATCCATGATGCATATCAAGCGGGTTATGAGTTAGATGATCCCATGGTGTTGAGCTAACAACCATTGACTTCTTAGTGAGATACACTAGCATGAAGGGCTAGCATGAGGTGAGATTCCAAGAGCAAGATGAATACATATATGTTAGAAGCATGTTTGACCATGATTCATTTGGATACAAGCCAATTAAGGTGGTAGACAAGAAGAGCAAGTCACCAAGTCTCCATTCCATTCAACCACTTGTCTGGCACCATAAGTTTTCTTGCCATGAAGGAGACTTAATAAGTTTTCCCTTTGATCTAGGAGGGAGGCAAATGTATCTAGTTAGCTGTACATAGTAGTTTGCTTTTAGTTGTCTTTGTTTTCCCTAACTTCTCTTGCACATGTTCATAGTTTTTTTTTATCCTTGTGTGTGTTTTGTTTACTTTTTGGGATAAAAGTTTCATGATTTATTCTTGGATCTCTTGAGGTTATTTTCAACCTTTTGGGCTATGTTTTGACTCTGTTGCCAATGGACTTGCAAGTCACTAGTTTCTTAAGCATGGTGAGCATGCTTCCCATGGGAATCACCAAATTTGTTGACCATTTTGGTCCTGCAAGCCAAAAGTTAGTCTCCTTCTTTCCCTACTGTTCTAAACCATCAGTCTTGGATGTATCCACTTTTTGCAATGCTTAATTTCCCTTTGAAATAAGTCTTATTCTTATAAATAATTGATAGATCTAAGACCTATACTTTTCAATTCAATATGGAGCTTATTTCACTTTGAACAAATGACTTAGACAAGCCTTTTGACAAGGGAATGGGCCAGCAAGAATGAAAGTCTCTTAAAAATCTCTGAGGGCAAAGTACCCTTGCGGAGGGCAATCAGGTGCAAACTAGACCATCCCAACAGGCTGCATAGGGCAATTATGAGGCCAAGGTACCTTTGTGGAGGGTAGAGTTTTCCTTAAAAAAATAAACAAGGCAAAGAATTCCTTCAAACATTTTGTCTAAAGAAAATCCATGGCAAAAAAGGTCAAAGGTCAAGGTGAAATACAAGGAAAAGTCCAAAGGCACATTCTTTCAGACAAAATGTTTGATGGAATTCCTTTGAACATTTTGTCTGAAGGAATGCAAGAAGAGAAAGGGTTCAGACTCCAAAGAGAAAGACTAAGGCATGAAGAAATATTTCCTATGGACAAAATGTCTGAAGGAATTCCTTCAAACATTTTGTCTGAAGGAATTAAGAAGACCAAGGCAGCCCAAAGGAATTTGAAGGGCAAGTGCCCCTGTGGGGGACTTTTGGCTGCCAAAATGGGGATCTTTCCCAAGATACAAAGGGAAACCTTCCATTCAGGAAGGAATAAATATAAAAAGGGCCAGAAATTTGCCAAAGGGGTGACGGGCCTGAAGATGTCAAATTCAAGGCAACAAACTAGTCATTGGCTTTTAAATGGAAACAAGTCTGTAGATGTCAAATTTATGATGATGAAATAGCCATTTGGTTTTCAAATAGAGATGGGCCCGTAGATGTCATTTTTTAATGGGATGCAATGGCAGTTGAGGAGAAGCCAAAGGACTAAGGCCTTCATGATAAGTGGCTGAAGGCACATGGCATAGACCTGAGTAAACTCAGTGACCCACCAAGAAAGGAGCCTAAAGAGCCATCAAAAGACAAAAGGATAGCTTGAGAGCTGAGTTATAAGGAGAGAGACAAAAAAGTGAAAGCATGACCATTCACACATAAGCCAAGTGTAGAAGACAAAATAGTCTAGGTGGCATAAGAAGTGTCAATAGAAGAGTTATTACTGCAGGTGAAATAATCCTTAAGAAATGGTCATCATAGAGTGCAAACATTCAATGGTGTGGCCTATTTTTCTTTGTTTGAGCATGGGTGAGTGGGCAATCATATAAGTTTCATAAAGAGGGGTGACCTTGTCATTTAAATGATCAGACAACCCATGCTTTTCCAATGATATTTAATATGATTTAAATGCCAAAGCCAAGACTTGGACTACCACAGCATGGGCCACTCATTCTAAAGAGCACCTAAGTCTTCCTTTTGATGCTATATATATTGTAACCTCCAAGTGAGGAGGATATCTCTCATTTTGTAAGGCAAAGCCCTACCAAAATTTCACCTTAAATCAATAATAATTCTTTTTACCTCTATTTGAATGGTTATATCTCTGAGTGTGTTTACGTATTAACCTTGTGTTTAGTCATTTTATATTTATTCTTTCACAAGTTGACACCAACACACCTGGTGTAACTAGAGTACCAGTTCTATAGGTTAACAGGAAGTGCTGCATTTGGAGCATAGAGATAGAAAAGAGTAGCTATCAGACAGTGTGTTTTCTACAATGCCTATGGTAAGTTACATTTCCTGTGTGTCTTCATTAAGCCTCCCTTTCAAAGCTCCCTATAGTCTAGTATTTTCATGAGATAAAGTGTATGTCCTCCCTCTTCCAGTCTGAAGTGTGAGTAACTGAGTAGATCAACTTGTTTGGTGCATCACCATCTTAGGTTAGTTTATATTTTAAGTATCCTTCTCTCTTTTCACCCCCCACTATATATATTAGCAGTAGTAGTGAAATAAATCAGATATGCATCAAAGGGAGCTAGCCCTTATCTAGAGATTCTCCCCTTAGTTTTTCTAGACCCATAGGCAAGAGAGGAGTCTCCATTATGCCACGTGGAAGACAGAAGCTCAACCTTCTATCAAGGGTGCAATCCACAACATCAACAATAATGAACACACATTTTTATCTCCTACCATACTTGCAAAGAGGATTAGGGTTTGAAACTTCAATCAGTTATTAAAGGCATAATATAGAGTTCCAAATTTTGTGCTTGTAGGAATAGAACCTAGAAACAGAGGTACAAGTGATCCTAGAAATTAGGAATAATACTATAAAGAGTATAATTTCACCACATGGTGATAATTTCTAGGTGGGGCACTAACATCCAAGGAAGAATATGACTCAAGGACCCTATTTATGACACTCAGACTTGTCCATAATTGATTTTTTAGTATCTAGATAATCTATAATAGTTTTTTTCTAGAGAAGTCTCTATTTGGACATATTTATTACTATTTTTATAAAGTCAAAGCAATTCAGATTCTAAATCAAATCAATGTTTATTTATTGCATATTATTTCAATGATTTAGACAACTCATCCTTTTAATCTAACTTAGGATTTATATTATTAAAAACATAAAAGTTTAAATCATTTGGTTAACCCGACTTTGAATATTTCTAAAAATCATAGTTTGCCTTCTCTATTTTTTTGTACACTAAATTAGGGTTACATAATTCTATTTTACTATTTTTTTGACATAAGCTATCTCATTAAATTAATCTCACATTAGGGTTTCATTTATTTAAATATAATTTAACACTTTGCAAATAAACTCTAATTCAAAAAACCCTAACCCTAAATGTTCTTAGGGTTTGTATCCTTTTTTCCCTATTTTAATTAGTTTCTTTTAATTTTGTAGATTTTATATATTCTATTTTAGTATCTCCATTCCAATTTGTTTATTATATGCAATCTAAAAAATCTATTTCTCTTCCATTAAGAAGTGATAAACTAGGTGGTAATCCTATAAAACATATTTAAATTCTTACCATCAGAGCCTATAACATGGATAAGGTACCTATAATAACTCTAGATATGCAAAATTAACACCCTAATTATGTGGAATTTAATTTTAATGTATCTAAGGATGAAAAATACAATCAAGAGCAAGATGAGATACACATTGAGAATCATGACACTCTCCCTCCATTTAATAATTATGACATAATTATCAATAAATATGAGATATTATAGAACTTCAAAAGTAGAATTCAGGAACATCCCTATATCATGTACAAATCCTACAAGTCATATTGGAAATCAAGAACAAAACAAATAGTGGTGAATCTTCAACTCCCCTAGTTGATAATGTTGTTACACCTACATTGGGGGCCAACACATGCAACTCAACTAAAAGAACCTAAAATTGTAAATTAACAAACATCAATGAAAAATAAACCACTTGTGGATAGTTATTCCACTCCATATGTACAATCCATTATGCACGAGATTCATACTTTCTAGTCTAAGGTGTTAACTATCGAAAAGGGAGATACTAGGCTATCACATGCTTTGAATTACAACATTCACTTACATACACCTTTGGCACATCACATAGAAATGAATCCCTTCCCATCCAGTTTTGTAGCACCAGATATTACATTATATGATGGAAAGGGTGACCTACAACATCATCTCAAAGCTTTTCATGCAATATGCTTGGACTATGTGTCCCATGATTGGCTTCCCATGAAGTTGTTTCCATGTAGTTTAAATGATTATGCCTTGAAATGGTTTTATGATTTAACAAATAATTCCATCATAGAATTAAATCCTTTGGCTGACATGTTCTTAGTACATTTATCCATTAACATTAGTGACAATATATCATATGCACAAGTAGCACCATTGAAATAAAATTCAAATGAGCCTATCACAGATCATGTCTTATGATAAAAGACTATATTGGCCAAATTGACTAGCCCCATGATAGATAAAGAGATTTAGGACATATTTAAACAAAGTATCTTACCAATATTACACAAAGTTATGTTTTTCAAGAAGCTTCCTACATTTACTAATTTGTGCCACATAGTCAAAAAGAGAGAGGTTAAGCTCCTATCAATGGACAAATTTAAGTATACCAATGGATCAGAATCAATTATTGAGAGTTTAAATAAACCTACATATAAGGTAAGGGCCACTAGAAATAAGAGTGATCAAAAGGCCATAGTCCATGTAACTTCTGATTCATCTCCTAGATTTGTTTTATTTGCTCCTCAATGCCAAGTCCTCACTAATGTTCTAGAGTCACCAACATAGGTTTATAATCAGCTCTTGGAACATAATGTCATATCTCTCCATCCTATTAAAGAGGTTGATAAAACATGACCTCTTCCAAAGAACTATGACTCTAATGCATTCTATGAGTATCACAGGGCACCAGGTCACATAACAAATAGATGCATAACCCTAAAGCATAAGATACAAGATTTGATTAAATTTAATAATATTGACATGGAAACACCCATAGAGGCACTAAAATCACCAAAAACATAAGGTAAGGCACTTAGAATATTATAATATCCATTTCTGAAGAATGTAATGAATGAGGTAGGGGTCACATTAGATGTTAACTACACATACCCGTCACATCCACCACCAACTTCATATCATATAGTTACAAAGGAGACACATCTATTGAAATAAATTATTGACATGTACCATACAACAATTCCACATAAATAACTCATCACATTCTTAGAGCATGACATTTTTTATGATGATAAAAATTTACATTCACACTTTATAAGAGCATACATAGATCATCATCCTATCTAGAGTGTTATGGTTGATAATGGGTTAAGCATAATCATGTGTACTATGAAACCTTTACAACATTTTGGGTACTTAGATTAGGATATATTCCCTATAGATAGAGTCATCAGTGGTTTTAGTGGTCATGTTCAGAGCTCCATTGGGGAGATTGTGCTTTCATGATAGGTTGGACCAGCACACATAGCCACTCATTTCCTAATAGTACCTAGTGCAAGTGTGTTTGATATATTATTGGGTAGGCCATAGTTATAAAAAATACACACCATCATATCTATATTTCATAGATAAATGATGTATATAAATGCAAATAGTGTGGTTAAATTTTAAGGTGTCCCATATGAGTATCCTCTACACATCCCATAGGTAGTTCTAGAGTATTTACTAGTTATAATTCCAGTGCAGTTACTAGTTATAGTTCTAACACAGTTACCAATTATATTTATAGAACCATCAATATACATGGCATAGTTATTAGTTATAAATATAATCATAGTTCCTATGCATACATCAAAAAGTTCATTAAATCCACCAATGTAGGTGAAATCTACTCATAAGGTGTTGACACGTACACTTACTCTCCCATGGAGACCATTATTAGAGAGACCCCTATGTCAAAGATATGTCATAGATTATAGAGGATATCCCTCCACTTATTTTATGTCAAGATTAGTATTATTAGGTTTTAGAGATTCTCATCATAGGGCACCTACATCACCTATAATTTCTTCTTCAACTACATAGGTTCCTAAGACCCCTAAAATTCATAGGGAATTATAATCAGTATCACAGATTCATAACATCACTACATAGGTAGATACATACACAAATTGATCCACTCAATAGATTATGGCATCATAATTTCCATTTCACATAGCATGCATGATCATAGTTCCAATATTCAACATAGGTCATGGTGATAATGAGTCTCTTATGATATTCAGTGGTAAGTATCATTCCTACTCATTGCACATACTCTCTTATCACTTGTTCCTTGTACATAATTTATTTTTAATTTACTTTTACATATATTATATCTAGAAAATATAAAAATAATATAACATTTGAAAACACAAAAAATTAAAATATTACTCCAAAAAAAAAATATTGATTGTATACATTACTATGTTTACATTTATTCTATTTTCCAAAAACTACATATGCCATATATCTTATTATGGTTAGATTTATCATATATACATTTTTCACTTGTTCTTTTCGAGTGCTTATAGATTACCTACAAGACTTAGGTCTACCACACTAATCCAAACTTGCTATCATTTACCCATTGAGGACATATACATTGGTCTAGGTTTATTCATTTGATACATCCACCCACTCAGGGGCATATTATACATAATTTATAATTCTAAGTTATATCATTACATTATTTATATTATAGGTTATGCATTGATATATTGATATTGATCATTGTTACTCATGCTTAGTTTTTTTGCTGACTATCACTTGTTAGACTTAGCATATGTGCATCCTCACATTTACATAGATTTGTACTACATTCATACATACTTTCATTTCTAGCTTTCATAGTTTAAACATGATTATGTTTCATGTCTTTCTTCTATTCAAGGTCATTTGAATATTCCTTTTATTCTTTGGATCTAGTTCACTTCTATTCATGTATGCCTTGGACATGTGCCCATGTCCCTTGTGTGTGACTTTCTGATTGTGTATGTGGAAATTTGAACATGTCCTTCTTTGTGTCTCTAAACCAAATTTATTATTTCTTATGTAAATGGACATTTGAACATGTCTTTGTATGTCTTCTATTCTCATATTTAGTTACATGTGCCCATGTACCTTGTATTATATCCCCTTGGCATATTTTTGGCATGCCTCATATGTTTTGTAGGCATTATTTCTTGTATGCATCTTCCCCATGACACTTGTGTTTGTTTGTTACACACACTAGTTTTCAATGCCATGAGGGACCTCATGCATCTATCCTTCCTACTTGGGTGTTGTAATGGACATATTTGTTGGGTAGATAATCATATTTTTTGTTATACATATTTATTACTTTTATATTGACACCCTTGTGAAATGATATATATAACATACATCTTACACTACATACATATGGTTAGATTCTCTTACATTCTAATGTTATGTTTACATTTTATATTGGAATATCACACAATTATCATATAAACTCAAGCTAGCCCATTTTAAAAATTTATATATTTTGAGTACATTGATTATAGATGTTAACAAATGCCCTCAAAAGAAGGGGCATTCACATGGGTTTATCATAGATATTAGGATCCTACACTACTATTCATAGATCATTTTCAGCACATAGGCTTAGTTTCAAGAAATTAAGCACAAATAAGACACTAGAAAAAATATGGACTTAAAAAGTAGTTTAGTCACATAAAATTTAGATTGGATAGACATTAGCATGAAGATTGGGACACTAGAACCACATGGCACTAGTTTCCATTACATGGCACTACCTTCTAGGAGCCCTAATTTTAGGGCAATCCAAATTAACTAAAATAGTTCAAATTTTCACAGATATAGCTATTGGTTTGATAGTTATGTTTAAATTTTGCTTAGTTACACTCATTTTATCTTAGATTCATACCATTTTCTTAGATTTGGGGCATCATGTGTGGCATGATCATCCCCACATTTAGTTCAGATATACAAATACAATTATTACAACTTAGTCTAGAATCAATATACTCAAATATTAGATTGGGGGAATGTACAAGGCACATAGTTTTTATATGATCCAAAACTTGAAGGATTTGGTTGAAATATAATTCAAGAAATAATAATAACACAATTCAAATAATGTTATCTCTGAGAAGAGATGTTTTATTATCAAATTTGTAGACCCAAACATATGCCTATATCTAAGAAGAGATGTCCGATTTCCATTTTGGGTTACATATACATTTATACATGTTTTGAAGGTGTGAGGAGGATGTGGAAGGTCACCAATATCGAGGGAGATTAAGTGGTTCAACTTCCATGATTTACAACAATACAGAATTCAAGAAATTACTATTTTTAAAAACTTACTATTTTTAGACTACACTACTAAAATTGAAATTTAGGGCACTTCCATTGGGTTTTTGGGGGTAAAACTTTATCGATAAGATCTAGATGCCATATCACTATGTTACCCTCATTATTATATTTCCAACAGTTCAAATGATGAGTCAATTGGAGCTATGGTGCAAAAGTTATGGCTCCCAAAAGTTTCATCATCAATTGGGGTGGACCCATCACCTAAATTGTTGTCTGCATCATTCCTCACTCCTTGAGAAGCAATGGTACCCATTGCATCAATATTTTTTATTAAGTGTGGTATTTGTACTTTGATTTGATTCTCGATGCATACTTGGAAGGGGCTGTGATTTATGGAATTGTATAGGGCCTGATTATTCACCATTTTTATCTGACCATCAATCTATGGATGGAAAGCTATGAACTTCTTCAGCTCGGTATCTATTTTCTTATATTGTTGTGTTTTTTGTGTAGTTAGGGTTGTAACATCAGCCCTTTTGGATTCTTTTGGCTTGACCACCATGAGAACAAATTTCTTGGCACTAATCAGAGAGATAGATGTATAAGGTGGTACCTCTAGTACACTATAGTGCCATATTCCAAGAGTGAGAGTGATCCTTCAAATTCATGATTCATAGATGCCATGTTGATCATACATGAATCACTGACCAAAGAGTACATCACAAACATCTAGATTGACCACATCACATAAGATCTCATCTTGGAAAGGTTTTATTGCATATGAGAGAAGAAATTGGTGAGTGACATAGAGGTTTCTCCCTGGACTCAACCATCCAATAATGTATGGCTTTAGGTGAGGCTTCATGGATAGATTTAGGCTTTTCATAACATTAGTGGAGATTAAATTCTTTTGAATTCCACTATTAAGAATGAAATGTAGAGGCTTACCTCTCACCCATAACTTAGAGTGAAATAACCTTCCCTTGTCATCTAGCCTCTCCTCATGGGTCTGTGATGAAGCAACAATGGCTTCAGGATCAACATCTACAACTTCTTCTTCAACCTCTTCGACTGCAGGGTCTGTATGAGGTAGAGTAATAGATGTTGGGGATTGTGACTCAGAAAGCAAAGACTTGATGGATCGACATTCTTCTTTGGAGTGAGTTCTAGATTTGTGATAATCTCATCACTTCCCAATATTTCCTTCCTTTTGTTTCCAATTTTGGCCTCGTGTTTGACCTTCTTTGTAACTTTTCCATTTTGAAGGCTGATTCTTCATATTCATTCTTCCATGCTTCTGCTCAATATTCACTATGAACTTGTATGCTTCACTAATGGTTTTTAAATTAAAGAGTTCTATTTCTCCCCATATGTACCATTGTAGTCTGCCATGATATTTGAGAACCTTGTGTTTCTCACTTTATTGGACACCCAATCTCATAGATAGAGAATGAAAAATGTCAGTGTAATCTTGAACAAATTGTTCTTTACCTTGGCAAAGTTGTTGCCACTCTATATACAAACCATCAAATGCTCCAATGGGGTAGTATGCTTCCTTTATAGCTTCTATGAAATAATCCCATGTAGGTTCCATCTCAAGGCCAATATCATCTACACTGAATCTCTTTTTGTACACTTTCCACCAATTTTTGACAGGCAATGACGCTTTTAGAAGAGCAAAAGTAATCTTCTCTTTATCGGTGAATTTATTTATAGAAAAATAAGATGACAATTGATCCAACCAATTTTCTACTGCATCAACATTGATTTTTCCTTCAAATGTGTTGGGTGAATATTTTGTTGACCAGTTAACTGGTGAGCAAAATAATTCCTATCACCACAACATAGGGATATTGGTCATCCAGGTGTACAGTTTTACTACATCAACAGGAGACATATCTCTCCTCTCATCAAGGAGAGGTTCCCTATTAAATATATAGAGGCTATATACTATATAAATAAGTAGAAAGTAACACACAGGGGTAGAACAAACCATCCATCTCTCTTTTTTTAGAGATGATGCTCACAGCTCAAAGGAGAAATCCTAGGTGATTGGTGAAGGTACTTCTCTTTTTTCAGAAGCAACATTCAACCAAGAGCCAGTTCCCTTCCTAGATAGTAGAAATCCTGGTGAAATGATAGAAGACACTTTTCTTCTTTCAAAAGTGCTTGTTCTTGAAAACAACATGAAACTTTTAGGTAGGATAAGTAACTGGTAACTAAGGTGCAGAGTAACCAGCAGCCTAAAATGTAGCACAAAGTCTCCACCTCAACTGACCAAGAGTGAAATATGAAGAAAAATGGGGGCACAAAGTCATCCCAAGGTCCTTTACATAGAAATAGAAAATAAGCACACACTGAAGCCAACGATGACAACACAAAGTTTGAAAGTAGTTGGCTTCAGGACACCTTCTTGATTACTTCCACTAGTTCTACTTTCCAAATTAAATAAACAAGAACACATTCAGAAAACAAACATAAGAACAATCTCTTAAAATGATATAAGCTATGACAGCACAAAGTCTCTAAACAGCTTGCTTTCTCATTCAGATAAAATGGTATGAACAACAATTTGAGCTCAAAGTCTCAGTATTCACCTTTCAATTGGGTAGAGTTTCACTTTTGTATTGGGAAGATCTCCCTTACTAATGAGATAAATTACAATCTTATAGCAACCACACAAGGCTTGGTATTTTTTCCCATGGGATGACCCATGTTGCTGTCAATGCCTTCAATGCACCTTCATTTCTATCTGGAGGGACCATGCTAGGAATAGTGCATGGCCATAACTATGGTGTGTCCATTCCTCTAATATGTCTCTTCTTAGTATGGACTATCTAGTCCTTTTCCTGATGTTTGCATAGTTGTCCAATTTTCCATTACTTCATGAAAGAAAAACAGGCTTGCATCCTTGATTTGGTGCACTCAGAAGTCTACTTGATCCATTGTTTCACCTACTAGAAATAACTCTTTTGCATTGATCTTCTCTCCCCTATAGAAATTTGAGTCTTCGGGCCCCATTTTTAGCCAGTCACTTGGTTCTTTCTTTAAATTCTATGCTCTATTTGAATTTCCATGGATATTCCCTCCTTTAAATTTGACATTCGCAGGACTATCAATGGTCGCTGGCTGCTTGAACCGTGTTGAAATTTAAACCTATGAACCATTTGAAAGTTCATTGGTTCATCAGTTCATTCTGTCTCTTTTGGTCCATCGCTTCCCTACTTAAGTGCTTCTTTGCTCTCTGGTTGAACCATCATTTTAATTGAACTTGCCTTTGGAATCATCCATGTTACTTCTTTGTCCTTTCTAACCCTTCTTGTCTAAGTCTTTTGGGGGTCCTTTCTACATCTTTGACAAGTGGAAAGTTCCATTGTTATGAAACTCATTAGAAACTTACAGAAAATGGGATCCATGACACGTCTTGCCTGAGCAACTTTAAAAGGGGAACGTAGATGCAAACACTTGTCATGTTCTGCTGAGTCATAATAGGACATGTGACGTATTCCGCTTAACTTATAGAAGATTTAGAAACCTTTTGAGAGTCTTATGGAAGATGACACATGGCAGCTTCTACTCTACTTTATAATGGACATGTGGTGGCTTTTGTTGCACTTTGTCTTTTCAGTCAGGCTTTTCTTTCACTTTCGGTTGGGATTTCTTCCCGGGTGAATTCCTTCAAACCAAATGTTTGAAGGAATTCCTTCGCATAATTTGATGAAGGAATCTACTTTGCCTTTTGCCTTGTTCATTTCTTTGAAGGAGTTAACTTTGTCTGTTTTGGCTTGTAGCCCTCCGTAAGGGCACTTACTTGATTCATGGCCCTCTGTAGGGGCATTTGTTCCTTTGATATGGGGCAGCTCCTTGAACCTGTTGATTGAACTGATCGATTGAACCATCTTTGGTTCAATGGTTTAACAGTTTAACCTGTTCATTCTTCATCATTTGGCTATCTTTTTGATCTCTTTGAACCAAGTGCGTTGAACCAATAGGTCGTTGAACCCATTGAACTATTGAACCAACGTGGTTAAAGGTTCAACAGTTCAATGGTTCAACATGTCATTTTTTGCTAAGTGTTTTGAAGCCATGGAACTTTATGGTGATTAAAATTTGAACCTTTGACAAATGTGCTTAACTCTTGCTACTGACGTTGAACCTTTAAACCCATTAAACCCATTAAACCAAAATGGTTCAAGGTTCAACAGTTCAATGGTTCAATCCTTGCTTAGAATCTTGCCGATGAACTCTTTTGGTTGAACCTTATCGTTGAAACAACTTTGAAATCATTGAAGTGTTGAGAGCTTGATTCTTTCCTATAGAGTCTGTAGAAATCAACCTATGAACCCGTAGAACTTGGCTTGTAGAGTCCATAGATTTTGTTTCTACAAAGTCCGTAGATTCAAGCTTGCCAAGTCTATAGATTCAAGCCTGCAGAGTCCATAGATTTTTGAGAAGCTTAAAAAATGAGGAATTTGAATGCTCAAAACAAATTTCAAGAAGGGAAGAGATTATTTTGGTTTGTTGAATGAAAATAGTTCACATGTTGTCCCAAAAATGAGAAGTCTATTTTTGGGGACAATAACTGGCTCCAGTTGGGGAACTTCCTTCAGATGAGAACTTGGAACAGCTGATGGGAGTAGAAACTAGAATCTCCATTGCCTTGAAGTGTGCCATTGGGATGCGGAGTCATGCTACCCAAAAAGAAAGGCTAAAAAAATGAAAATGAAAATGAAAAGCACAAAACAGAACCAAAGACTATACAAATGTACATATGTACAGGTGAACTTATCTAACACTTCAAGAATTGAAGTGATTTAGACGCTGCCCATTGTGAGACAATGAAAATGGCATTCCATCCTGATAAACCAATAGGAAACCATTTTGTCCCTAGAATCAGTGATGGGTGAATGGAAATCTCCACCAGGAATCACATTTTTTATGAACTCCTTTTGGCTCTCTCTTCTTACTCCATGGCAAGACAAGGTCTTCTCTCTGAAAACTATAACTCCTTGCTCTCTTTGTGAAGAGTTCCTTTTGCTGACTTTGGAGTTCAGCAGTATGGTCCACTACCATAGCTTTTTATTCTACTAGTTCAGTCCAACATATGTTTTGATTGTCAGCATCAAACTCCTGACAAACCATTAACTCAGCATCTCTTTTGGTGTGAAGGAGTTTGATATCTTCATCTTGAGAAGTCTTCAATTTGAGCAAGAGATATTCACATCTAGTTGTGTTGTTGGTGTTGCTGAACTACAACTTACATGAAGGGAAAATATCTCCTTGAGGAGATATCAATACAATCCCAGCTCCAGCATTAGTGGAAGAATTGCTGCCATCAGATTCCAGGATCCAAGCATCATCAAAATCTGATCTTCTATTAGATTTCTCTTCATTGGAGATGGAAGATCCTTCTTCATTTGTACTGTGCCCTACCAATTCTTCTAAAGCCTTTTTTGTATCAAATCCTGGATCACCAACTATGGGACTTTCATCAGATGAGACATGAGCATCCTTTGTGGTCAAGAAGTAATTACCCCTGCATGAAGGCTCAAACAAAATTTGAGCTGCAAGGGATGCCATTTGGGTGACCACAATTTTTTCCTCAGATAGGTCCACACTTAGTTCTCCACCAATGTTTAACTGCTCAGGATTAGCTTGCAGGAATTCACATTTAGTCATTTGAATTTTGGATTTTTTGACATGATCAATTATATTAGATGACTGAAATGGACTTGGAAGAGGGGATGGGAGTTCATCCTTTTGGTTTTTGGGAGGGAGAGGACTGGTCTGTGAATTTGAAGTAGAAGGTGTAGAAATGTTTGATGTACTTACCTTTTTGGAAATCATTGGGTCCTTTGACTAGAAAAGAAGAGGGGTTCTCTGCTTAGAAATTGAAATTGCTAGTTGGGGTTGCTCTTCTATCTTTTTTTTGTCAGCCTGTTGGGCTGACTAATTCTTGGACCAGGTGAATACTACATATGATCCTTTGACTGCTTCATCTCACTTCTGGGTTCATCCTGGTAATTCAGGAAACCAATGTGGGAGTAGACAGCTGATTCTTCTTGATCCTCTATGAATAAATCAACATCATTTTCTTGCTTAAACTCAGGTTGGAAAGAGAAAGCATGTTCTATTTCCAAATATCCAACTGCTGAGTTTGTTGGAGGTGCTTCAAGGGCAAGGTTCCTCTGTGGGGGAGGAAGATGATTTGGTTGCCCTTGACTTTTGGTAGCGTTGCCTTGATATGGCTGAGTGGGGAATGTCCTCTTTGGTACATCTCTATATGAAGGAGTAGAAGACATACCTTGTGCCATTTGCCTTTTCAAGGCTAGTAATTCATTTGCTAGTTTTTGTACCATTTGATCAGTGGTCACTATGGGTGAGTATTCAGAAGATGAAGAGGGTTTACCTTTGTTAGGATCTCTCCTTATCTTTCCTACCAAGATAAGGTCATATTCAACCTTAGTAGCCAAGTCTTGAGTAGAAGCAAGGTCTATGTGGCCAACACACCTCATCAAAAAACTCACTTCAAGTAGCTATGAGTTGATGAAGAAGCATTTGAGGTTTTCAGGTGTTGGCTGAGCAATTACAGGAATCCTATTTCTTAGCTTGTCAAACTTGGCAATGAAATCCCTCATAGGCTCATGAGGCTCTTTCTTCATCTGGGTGAGCTAGGCCAGCAAGGCATGGGCATCCTTTGTAGGCTTGAACCTTGCTTCGAACATGGATTTTAGGGTATTCCAGTCTGTTACTGATCAAGCCTGCAGATGGTAGAACCACTCTGTAGCAGCACCTTGTAGGGTCTCCATAAAAAGACTGACTACCATGTCTTCAAATTTCACCCCTATCACACCATAGGCTATGCTAAAGGCTGTAATGTGTTCATCAGGGTGAACTCTCCCATCTCCAAAGAATTTAGGGAAGTTCTTTCTTGAGCTGCATGGAAGTTCATGCAGAGGTGGAGTCAAGTTGAGTGGGCCAAATGAGTTACCCTAGGGGCCTTGAACCATGATTTAATTATGAAAAATAGGGATAACAAATCTGGGTGAAGTGGTCAGATTGCTGAACAAAAATGGAAAAGAACTGGCCCTGCTTTAGCTTGAGGCTTCAAACTGTGCACTCTTTCCCAACAGCTCTGGTTTTGTAAACCAAATAAAATAATGGAGATGGAAGAAAATGGTAAGGATATAATGATAATGGGTAAGACACAGAATGGAGTTGCTAGAGTCTATAATGGAAAAGGGTAGGGACTGCTTCAATCTAAAACTTGAGGCTTTAGACTACACGTTCATCCCTAGCAGAGTCACCAAAAATTGTTGGGTGAATATTTTGTTGACCAGCTAACTGGTGAGCAAAATAGTTCCTATCACCATAGCATAGGGAGATTGGTCATCCATGTGTGTAGTTTTACTACATCAACAGGGGACAAATCTCTCCTCTCATCAAGGGGAGGTTCCCTATTAAATATACGGAGGCTATATACTATATAAATAAGCAGAAAGTAACACATAGGGGTAGAACAAACCATCCATCTCTCTTTTTTCAGAGATGATGCTCACAGCTCAAAGGAGAAATCATGGGTGATTGGTGAAGGTACTTTTCTTCTTTCAGAAGTAACATTCAACGAAGAGCCAGATCCCTTCCTGGATAGTAGAAATCTTGGTGAAATGACAAAAGGCACTTCTCTTCTTATAAAAGTGCTTGTTCTTGCAAACAACAAGAATCTTTCAGGTAGGATAAGTAAATGGTAACCAAGGTGCAGAGTAACCAATAACCTAAAATGTAGCGCAAATTCTCCACCTCGACTGCCCAAGAGTGAAATACGAAGAACAATGGGGGCACAAAGTCATTCCAAGGTCCTTTACACAGAAATAGAAAATAAACACACACTGAAGACAAATATGACAACACAAAGTCTGAAAGTAGTTGGCTTTAGGATACCTTCTTGATTACTTCCACTAGTTTTGCTTGCCAAATTAAATAAACAAGAACACATTCAAAAGATAGATATAAGAACAATCTCCTAAAATGATACAAGCTATGACAACACAAAGTCTGCAAACAGCTTGCTTTCTCATTTAGATAAAATGATATGAACAACAATCTGAGCTCAAAGTCTCAGTATTCACCTTTCAATTGGGCAAAGTTTCACTTCCGTATTGGGAAGACCTCCCTTACTAATGAGAGAAATTACAATCTTATAGCAACCATGCAAGGCTTGGAGTTCTTTCCCATGGGATGGCCCATGCTGTAGTTAACGCCTTTAATGCACCTTCAGTTCTGTCTAGAGGGAACATGCTAAGAATGGTGCATTGCCATAACTATGGCATGTCCATTCCTCTAATATGTCTCTTTTTATTATGGATTGTATAGTCCTTTTCTTGATGTCTGTGCAGCTATCTAATTCACCATTACTTCATGGAAGAAAAATAAGCTTTCATCCTTGATTTGGTACACTCAAAAGTCTACTTGATCCACTATTTCACCTACTAGAAATAACTCTTTTGAAGATATTTTTGGTCTTTTGCATTGATCTTCTCTCCCCTATAACAATTTGAGTCATCGGGCCCCCTTTTTAGCCAGTTGCTTGGTTCTTTCTTTAAATTTTGTGCTCTATTTTAATTTCCACGGATATTCCCTCCTTTAAATTTGACATCCATGGGACCGTTAATGGTCACTAGCTACTTGAACTATGTTGAAATTTGAGCTTATGAACCATTTGAAGGTTCATTGGTTCATTGGTTCATTCTGTCTCTTTTGGTCCATCACTTCCCTACTTAAGCACTTCTTTGCTCTCTGGTTGAACCATCACTTTAATTGAACTTGCCTTTGGAATCATCCATGTTGCTTCTTTGTCCTTTCTAGCCCTTCTTGTCTAAGTCTTTGGGGGGTCCTTTCTACATCTTTAACAAGTGGCAAGTTCTGCTGTTATGAAACTCATTAGAAACTTATGAAAAATGGGATCCATGACACATCTTGCTTGAGCAACTTCAAAAGGGGAACACGGATGCAAACACTTGTCACTTTTCTCTGAGTCATAATAAGACACGTGACGTATTTCACTTAACTTATAGAAGCTTTAGAAACCTTTTGAGAGTCTTGTGGAAGATGACACGTGGCAGCTTATGCTTTGCTTTATAATGGACATGTGGCAGCTTCCACTGCACTTTGTCTTTTCAGTCAGGCTTTTCCTTCACTTTCGGTCAGGCTTTCTTCCCGAGTGAATTCCTTCAGACAAAATGTCTGAAGGAATTCCTTCGAATAATTTGTTCGAAGGACTCTACTTTGCCTTTTGCCTTGTTCATTTTTTTGAAGGAGTTCA
Source organism: Torreya grandis (assembly GCA_037957365.1). Lineage (NCBI taxonomy): Eukaryota > Viridiplantae > Streptophyta > Pinopsida > Cupressales > Taxaceae > Torreya > Torreya grandis. The sequence continues at coordinate 1,480,885 of JARHVA010001632.1, read as the reverse complement.
CTTTGTCTGTTTTGGCTCACGGTCCTTCGCAAGGGCACTTGACTTGATTCACAGCCCTCCGCAAGGGCATTTTTTCCTTTGGCTATGGGGTAGCCCCTTGAACCTGCCGATTGAACCGACCGATTGAACCATCTTTGGTTCAATGTTTCAACGATTCAACCTATTCATTCTTCATCATTTGGCTATCTTTTTGATCTCTTTGAACCAAGCACATTGAACCAATAGGTTGTTGAACCCATTGAACTGTTGAACCAATGTAGTTCAAGGTTCAATGGTTCAATAGTTCAATGTGTCATTTTTTGCTAAGTATTTTGAAGCCATGGAACTTTGAACCTTTGACAAATGCACTTAACTCTTGCTGCTGACATTGAACCTTTGAACCCATTAAACTTGTTGAATAAAAATGGTTCAAGGTTCAACAATAAAATGGTTCAATCCTTGCTTAGAAGCTTGCCAATGAACTCTTTTAGTTGAACCTTGTTGTTGAACCAACCTTGAAATCGCCTAAGTGTTGAGAGCTGGCTTCTTTCCTGTAGAGTCCATAGAAATCAACCTGTGAAGCCCGTAGAACTTGGCCTATAGATTACATAGATTTTCTTCCTACAGAGTCTGTAGATTTAAGCCTGCAGAGTCTGTAAATTCAAGCCTATAGAGTCTGTAGTTTTTTGAGAAGCTTAAAAAATTAGGAATTTGAATGCTCAGAACAAATTTCAAGAAGGGAAGAGATTATTTTGGTCTGTTGAACCAAAATAGTTCACATGTTGTCCCAAAAATGAGAAGTCTATTTTTGGGGACAAAAAAATGTAGGGATATCAAAATTTACCTGAACCTTGAAGGGTGTTGGGGCACTAAAAGGATGTGGGGGTGCAGATGAGGAGCCAAAATTTTCCATCAAGATTTATTGGAGAATTTGAGTGAATTGTTGTAGCATCTATGCTTGCTACTATTGGAGGGATTCATTCACCATTTCCTTGAAAGGATCGGATGTCTTGGTGTTGTCTACCATTTGAAGTTGTTTAGAGTGAATAGGTGGATAGTCTGTTGGTTCTATTTTCTACCCAAGCTTCCTATAATCTGACCTCATCCTTGGGATCATACACTCTAAAGACAAACCTTTATGATACCACTAATCCAAAACTCAAAAGATTTGGTTCAAAGATAATTCAAGAAATAAGAACAACACAATTCAAATAATGTTATCTCTGAGAAGAGATGTTTTATTGATCAAATTTGCAAACCCAAACATATGCCTATCTCTGAGAAGAGATGTCTGATTTCCATTTTAGGTTAAATCTTCATTTATACATGTTTTGAATGTGAGAAGGATGTGGAAGGTCACCAATCTTGAGGGATATTAAGTGGTTTGACTTGTCAGGATCCAACTCCTCAATAAGAGTACATATGATTACCTTGTATAAGCAACTAAACACGGAATTATTCTAGAATGAACAAGTAACTAGAATTCACAAATGACACAGAATATGAGAGACAATACACAATCTTGTATTAATACTCATGCCAGAAGGAAATACAATGAAGATGCCACAATCTTCCACACCTCTCAAATGTATAGATCTCTTTCCCTCAAGAGTTCACTCTCCTACTAAAAACGGTCCCAACACACAACTCAAACATAGAGTTGGTGTTCACCTCCAACCAGTCAGTAATAACCTTGCCAGTACACAAGTACTCAAAGTAATTCAAGTAGATCTCCCATGAACCTATAACAACCTGCAACTCAAATGATCTTACTTACCATGTAGAACTTCTCCCTAATCTTGCTGCCACCTGTATATCAAATTGTTTTTATAATTGGAAGGATCTACCTTACCTTCCTCTTTTGCTCATGTTACAATACATGCCAATGGGTCTATAAATAGATCCCATACTAAACAATAACTTAGACTTCTAATTTACAATAATTAGACACACAACTCAAGACCAAAAATAGTCTTCTTTATCTTGAACATCTATTTGTCTCTCAGTGCTTTTTTCCAGCTGACAACTCCACCAAAAAACTCCTGTTTGGTTCTTCTCCAAGGAATCACATCCTTCATCAATGCCAAGCTCCCACTGTTTACTGGATCTACCTGCTCTGCTTCTTTAATAACTTCCTAGTTCTTGACCACCAGTGAGCAACAAGTAGTGTAAAGAAGGGAAATGACAAATTTGAGGCTTACATACCCTTTAAGTCCTCCATATGGCCGCTTGAGACTCCTTGACAGCTTGCTATTTGCCCACAATCTATCTCAGTGACCGATGCCAGTCACATCTCAGTCTACAACCAATCGACGTCAGTTCCATGTGACTGTCTCATTATCAACATCAATTTCCCCTGATCGACACTGGTGTTTACCTATCTAGAGTCATCGACATTGGGCTGCACATAGTCGACGTCGGTCCCTGTCTAGATGCCAACACCGATTTTCTAATCGACATCGGTCTCTGTGTTTTACTTGTGAGTAATGACTTCTACCTGTAAGCTCTTTTTAGATCAAACCCTTGTCCATATCAACCTTGCTCTACTTAGAATTCTTTAGTCCCTTGCACTAATCTTTGTCTGTCATCTTCTCCTTGAAAACCAAGGCTTTCCTATTCTTGTCACAAACATCAGATTTATCAAGAAACATCACTTTCTTCCTTTGCTTACAAAAATCTTGATCCATGCTTTTCAAATCTAAAAGCATCCCCTTTGACTCAAGAACATGCATCCCCTTCTTATTCATGTGACCAAGCCTATTAAGCCACATCTTCAAATCTACAGCTGAAGTAGATAAACCAGAAGGAGAATCAGTAACACAAGTAGATAGATAAATCGTACCTACTTTCTTACCTCTTGCTATAACAAGTGCACCCTTGGTAACCTTCCAAGAGTCCATTGTGAGAGTTACTATGCAACCCTCATCACCCAACTTTCCAACATAAATCAAATTTTGCATCAGGACTGGGATATGCATGACCCCCTTCAACACCCATGTGTTGCCCGTCTGTAATTTCAGCTTCACTTTCCCTTTGCCAACCATTTGACAAGGCTTACCATCCCCTAAATAAAATTCTCCAAAGTCTCCCTAGACATATTCATGAAAAAATTCTCTATTTGGGGATGCATGGAAAGAGGCACCATAATCTAAAACCCAAGATTCTACTTTATCCAAAGAACATACCAGAGCATCCTATGCAATAATACCTACACCAATACCTGCAACATCTGCAACATCTGCTTCTTTAGTTCCTTATTGCTGATCTTCAACCAACTAACAATCTTTCTTTCTATGCCCTTGCTTTCCACATTTCCAGCAGGTTATTCTGCCATACCTGGACTTGGATCTCCTGCCTATCTTTGACCTTGATCTCCCTTGCTTGATCTTCTCTCTTTGCCTTCCCCTGCTTTCCACACTCAAAGCATTCCCTGATGATTCACTTGTAGTTTTCCTGCAAATTTCTTCATTCAAGATTACACTCACAACATCATCCACTTTTAAAAATTTTGAAGTAGATGCAATATTACTAATTGCCATTACTAAACTCTCCCAACTTTTGGGTAATGAGTATAAGATTAAGAGAGCCTTAATTTCATCATCAAAAACAATATTGACTAAATTTAACTAGTTTACCAAACCATGGAAATCACTAAGATGATTATGTACAGATCCACCTTCCAACATTTGTAAATTGAATAATTGCTTCATAAGAAATACCTTATTCGAAGCTGAGTGTTTTTCATATAAATTTTCCAAAGATTCCATCAACTCTACCATTGTCTTAGCCTATGATAAGTTGGAAATCATAGACAATGCAAGGTTCAACCTTATAGATCCCAGAGCCTTCTGATCAAGAACCTCCCATTCTTCATCCTTCATATCCAGGGGCTTGCATGTAACCCCACCCAATGGTAAGTATAAATCTTTCTGATACAGATAATCTTCAATCTACATCCTCCATAATTGATAGTTCTTGCCATTAAACTTTTCCATTCGTAGCTTACTTTCTTCTGCCATTGCTATACTCCCACTCAAACAAAAACCCCTGTGAGTGACCTGTAATCAACAAACACTAACCAGATCTAATACAACCTGTTAGTAACCCAACTAAAAGCTCTGATACCACTTGTCAAGATCCAAATCCTTAATAAGAGTACATATGATTACCTTGTATAAGCAACTAAACACGGAATTATGCCAGAATGAACAAGTAACTAGAATTCACAAATGACACAGAATATGAGAGACAATAAACAATCTTGTATTAATACTCATGCCAGAAGGAAATATAATGAAGATGCCAAAATCTTCCACACCTCTTAGATGTACAGATATCTTTCCCTCAAGAGTTCACTCTCCTACCAAAAACAGTCCCAACACACAACTCAAACACAGAGTTGGTGTTCACCTCCAACTAGTCAGTAATAACCCTGCCAGTACACAAGTACTCAAAGTACATCAAGTAGATCTCCCATGAACCTGCAACAATTTGCAACTCAAATGATCTTACTTACCATGTAGAACTTTTCCCTGATCTTGCTGCCACCTGCAAATCAACTTGTTCTTACAATTGGAAAGATCTACCTTGCCTTCCTCTTTTGCTCATGTTACAATACATGCCAATGGGTCTATAAATAGATCCCATACTAAACAATAACTTAGACTTCTAATTTACAATAATTAGACACACAACTCAAGACCAAAAATAGCCTTTACATGCAAACAATCGATTTAACAAACTAACTATTCATGCAACGAATAGTTTTAGAACCACCACAGGTGACCGATGTTGGTCCCTATCTACCTGGAGATGACCGACATCGGCTGACTCCTACCGATGTCGGTTGCCTTCCTGTTCACCCTTGACCAACATCGGTTGGCCTGATCAACGTTGGTGACTGTAACACTTAGCAACTCCTCCATGTCTGCATCAGTTGAAGATTTTAGCTCCACAACCTAACATGACTTTCATGATTTACAACAATACAAAATTTGAGGAATTATTATTTTTAGAAACTTACTAGTTTTAGATTGCACTACTAAAATTGAAAATTGGGGCACTTCCATTGGGTTTTTAGGGGTCAAACTTCATCAATAAAATCTATATTCCATCTCACTATGTTCCCCTCATTATTAGCTTTCCAACGGTTTAAACGGTGAGTCAATTAGAGCTACGGTGCAAAAGTTATGATTCCCAAAAGTTTCGTCATCAATTGGGGTGGACCCATCACCCAAATTGTCACATGAATTGTTGCTCAGATCACCATATGATCAGTTACACATAGGTTGATTATATGGAATATAAAAATCCATGTCATTATTTACATTGTATACACTTTCTATCATATTCCAAGCTATCACTAGTTTAATGCCTTATGTTATATATAGTGGTTCACATTCTTGAGTGGCCCAGAGCCACTAAATGTACCTGAGTGGCTACGAAGCTGATATACATAGTTAAATATACCTAGTTAGATACTTTAATCACTTTTCATAATTTAGTTTCGAATGCATATACTACACACATATGGGAAATGATCGAGTCATATACTACTTGAGTTCTTGAGCCACCCACATGAGAGGGCTTGACACACTTATATTCTTATCCAAGCCATTAAAATGTCATGATCCACCAAGTAGGGGTGGGAAATGATGGATTCAAAACTAGATTGAGTTTTTAAGCCACCCACATATGATGATTGAGCAAGTTATCAACTCAATCTAAGCTATTCAATGATTTGATCACTATGTATATGCATACACATAGGTTATCACCAAGTCCACACATTGGATTGTGTACCTAATGAGGTTATGCTTTGGATCATGCTTGACATATGTAGACCCAACTTCACATACTCATTCTCAACAACATAGGCTTTACTACCTATGTAAGTCCAAGTATACTTATTTTTATGTTATAGTAGTCATTTCACTTTGTTACATTTATAGCATAAAGGGGGGTAAATGTAATCACCTTAAATTAGTATTTGGATGCTAAGAGTGTTTCTTGAGACAACCTATTGTTAGATTATCCCTATACCTATCTTGAAGCCTTTTTCATAGTTTTCCAGCCATTATGTAGACCACAAACATCTCCAGTTAGCCAAAAATATAATGTCCCCTTCCTTTAAATTATACACTATTCACCAATTAATTTTCATGAGAACTATTCATGGTTACTATTCATAGTGACTCTGCATGATGTTGTGGCATAGTGGTGAGGCGACATAGTGGTGAAGTGGATCCTAGGTGATGTGGGATGGATCACAAAGAGGATCTTCCATGATATCAATTGAATGTGATGGAGTAGAGCATACCAATCCACTATGGAATAATTTTTATAATTTTTAAATACACATGCTTTGTATTTTAGTGATATTAGAAGACAAAGAATATATAAGGTGCTACCCTTAGGTGGAATCATGATTTGGAGGTGTGAAGAAGTTAAAGGTGAAGAGGGACATATTTGGAATCACATGTACACTAAGGAAGTGGGAGACAAGATTTAGTATTCTATATTGGAGGCACATGTGTACGTGGGACATAGTTTAGGAGGCAAGTGGATGTAGAGGAGGATTTGCCAAAAGTGGTAGATCCACTTTTGACCCTTGAAATTGAATCTAAGTTAGATACTATTACTAAATAGTGGTGCCACTAAGTGTGTCACATTTTTTCCTTGTGCATGAATTTTCCCTCCTCTCGTTTGTAATTCTCTAAATACTTGGATCTCTCTTTGTAATAATGAATCTTATGCCAAGTTATCTCTCTTCATGTCTTGCATGACATTATTTTAACTTATGTTCATCCAAGTCTCTCATAAGGATGAAAACCCTTGGAGTGTGGATAATATTTGAGGATGAAAAACCTTAAAAGTTAATTAGTTTTATTTTTGAAATATTCCTCCCTAGTTAGTCTTGATGGTTTCACTCAAAAATAATAATTGGAGTTTCACTAGAGTATATTTTAGATTTGTGTTATCATTTATTGTAAGGATTATATTATAAGTTGTGTTATTAGATGTTGAGTTGTGTTACCTAATGTTTTAATAGTTTCCATGTTTATGTGTTGATCATAAGCATTATAATCAATAATTTATAATGCCATAATATAGGTAATGTTTGGTAGTGTTTTATTTCATACAACTATGTGGTGTGAAATTTGCATTATGTATTGTTTTAAATCTTAATGAGAGTATCTACATGTCAATATAATTGTGGGATTTGGGAAAAGAATTTCATATTTGATTCCTTAGAATAAGTGTGAGTTTGGATTTTATAGTTTTGGGTGATTTTAGCAAATATTCCATTTAGGGGATATTTAAGTGGTATGAGAGCATAAGTGTTGAGTGATGTCACTTTCATATTTAAATATATTAATATAAGTTTTTGATTTTATAGTTTTTAGTGTTTTAATAAACATCCTAAAAAGGAATATTTTAGTAGTATCAGAGCAAAATGTTGAGTGACATTAGTTTTATATTTGAGTCTATTAGCATAAGTGTCATATTTTATAGTTTTGAGTGTTTTAGTAAATATCTTGAAAAGGGATATTTTAGTGGTACAAGACATATGTATCCTTCCAACCTATAGGGTATATTGAGTTATTCATCATGGGAATATTATTAAGACTCTTCAGTCCATATCAAATGGTAGATGTCCACAGGAGTGAAGATAGAATTTAAAATCTTCTGAATAGCATGCAAAATTCATTTCTAGCCAACATGTGTAAGGATTCTTGGGAGCCTAGCCACAAATGTGGAAACAACAAAGAGGATGATTTTAAGAGTCCTGAAGTGGAGAAAAATAAATCTAGTAATACAAATGACCTGAAAATAAATAATATTTACTTCTCATGCAAGGGATCATGAGAGCCCAACCATAAATGTGGAAACAAATAAGAGGCTAAAATCAAAGACATTGTGTTGGACAAGCATGAGAAATAAGAAATTCTAGAGCTACAAGAACTTTTAAGGAAGCAACCCATGGAGGAATTCACCATCCATAATAAAGTTGTGCCAAATCTTGATCTATCCTTCAAACTTCCTAAGGATGAGCCAGTGACTAATTTTTAGAACAACATTAGAGGAGAGTTGAACAACATGCCTATGAGGCATGATGAAGAAGTTGAAGGAATGGTACATGGAACTATTGATTTCATTGACATCTTTGTTCCATGTTCAGATTTAAAAATAAAATCAACCCATATGAGTGTTGATAAAGAGACTCTTATGAGTCAAAAAGTGCATAGTTTACACTTGTCCAAAGAAAGTACAATGATCATGGAACATGACAAGCATAATTAGAGAATTTGAATTTGAGATCATCTTAAGTATCTAATGAAGCTAATATGAATATCAAAGTAGCTCAACAAAATCATGGTGAAGTTGGTTCATTACTTAGTGTTCATGTAAGTGGTGACAAAAAAGCATGTTGGAGGGTTATGGTGACCAAAGGAATGTACCATAGAGGATCATGGGTCAAAATTCTAGACTTGGTGAAGCTATCATAATTTTAATCAACCATCACATTATTTCAATTACGTATATACAATTAGTTTGGGATCTTAGTGTTTAGATTCCTCAAGTGAACCATATTACTTGAGAATAAATAATCTTTGGGAAGAGAGGATAGAATGTCCCTTTCCTCTAAATCAAACCCTATTCACTAATTATTATTCATGAGTACTATTTATGGTTACTATTCATAGTCATTATACATGGTAATGTGGCATAGTGGTGAGGTGGATCCTAGGTGATGTGGCATGGCCCATAAAGATGATCTTCCATGCGATCAAGTGCATGTGATGGGATGGGGCATAAAACTCCACTATGGGACAAGTTTTCTCATTTTTAAGTACACATGCTTTGTCTTTTGGTGATAATATAATACAAAGAATATATGGGGCACCATACTTAGGTGGAATCATTATTTAGAGATGTGAATAAGTTAAAAGTGAAGAGGGAGATAAGTGTTAATATTCCATTGTGGAGGAACATGTGGAAGAGGGGTGTAGTTTTGGAGGCATGTGAATGTGGAGGAGGATTATCCAAAATTAGGGGATCCACTTTTAACCCTTGAACAAGAATCTAAGCTAGTTAATATTATTGAATAGTGGTGCCACTAAGTGTGGTGCATTTTTGCCTTGTGCATGAAGTTTTCCTCCTCTTCTCTATCTCTCCTTTGTAATTATATATATACTTGGTTCTCTATTTGTAATAATGAATCTTATGCCAAATTATCTCTCTTCATGTCTTGCATGACATTGTTTGAACTTCTATTCATTCAAGCCTCTTTAAGGATGAAAACCCTTGGAGTGCGGATAATCTTTGAGAATGGAGAACCTCACAAGATAACTGGTTTCAATGGTGAAATATTCTTCCCTACCTAGTCATGGTGGTTTCATTTAGAAATCACATTTGTGCTTCAATTACAGATCCAATATTTCACTTGTGCATAGTGTGTGTATGTTTGCAGAGTGTCCCATGAAATTGTGTGAAGACTTATGAGTATTGAAAGTTTTGTAAGTGTTTGATGTTATACATATAAATATTTGTATCAATTAATTTAAGAGTGTTGTTGTCTCCATCCATATTATATGTATGAAGTCATTTGTAATAGAAATGAGTGGAGTACTTAACTATATAAATTGTAGGTGTTATTTAGTAATTATAAAGGAATTTTAATAAATTATAGTTTTATAGTAAATATACTAAAAAGGGATATTAAAAAAACACAATCCTAGACCTGCATTCCCTAATCTTGGCCCTTTGTACTCAGTAGCTTGCCAACTAGACACTAGCACCATATTAAGGCCAATAGAGCCACATGGTGCTAGTGTCTCTTTCCATAACTCTCCTAAATGGATATATTTTCAAACATGTAACCCTCCTAAGATCGGTCTAAGCATATTTTATTATCCACACAAACTATGGAACATTATAATTATAAGACTATTAGAACTCTATCCACTAGATGAAAAATAGATATAAAAAGCCTATTCAAACAAGAAATAAGTTGAGAAAAATCAAGGTTATTAATCCCTTTTCTACTCTACTTTTGCATATTACCATATGTAGTTTTTATAAGTCCAGATTTCAAATATTTTCAATCTCAAACACGCTCAAAGAATTCAATACCACTATTATTATTATAACATTCATTTTCACTTGTACCAAGCACTAAGTGGGATAACTACATCAGGATTGATACCTCCTTGAAGTATTTGTATGTAGGCAACTCTCTTCATAGTGGGGTTTTGAAGATGTCTAACCTATCCTATTAACGGACATACATTCTTAGCTCATACCATACTTGCAAGGAGGATTAGGGTCTACAACTTAAATATACTATTATAGGCATAATACAGATTTCCTAATTTTATGTGCGTAGGAATAGAACCCATAAGCATAGGCATAAGTGCTCCTAAATATTGGAAATAATCCTACAAAGAGGACACTAGCACTATTTTTAGGACACTAGAGCCACATAACACTACTATCTAGGTGGGGCACTATTATCTAGGAAAGAATCTAATTTAAAGACCCTATTGACAACACTTAGACCTACCCGTAATCTAATTTTTATTACCTGGATCTTTTTCAAAATTTATTTTCTAGATAAATCTTTATTTGCATATATTTACAATTATTTTTAGAAAGTCAAAACAAATCAAATTTTGTAACAAATCAATGGTTATTTATTGCATATTATTTCACTGATCTAAATAACTCATCCCTTTAATCTAATTTAAGATTTACATTAGTAAAATAATAAAAAGTTAAATCATCTACATTAACTTTAAAATTACACAACTATTAATATGAACATCTTACATATAAATTATAAATTATTACATAATTAAAAACAAACAAACCATACATTAAAATTATTATTAATAAATTGAGATACAATTTTTATAATATAATATAATTTTCATTTTTATTTTCTAAAACCATTATATATAAGTTTTAACATTTAAATAAATTTGACAATTATTAAATACAATAAATAATAAAATATATTTAAATTTTCAATTCTTTTACAAAGTTCCAAGCACTACTTAAATTGCCCACTTTTTTTTTTTATAAAACCATCCGATTAAATGAATATATTCTTTCAACAAAGGGGACACAAAGATTCAACCAACCCTAAAGTTTTCAAAACAATAAAAATGTAAATACATATTCAAACATTCTGAAAATGTCAATTTACGTTTACAAGGCATAGAAAGCCACAACTTAATGTTTCGTAAGTGTTTCTAACGACATGCAAAGGGTTTAAAGTTATTTTAGGAACACTCCAAATTTAGTCTTCAAACAAGTAAGAGAGAATGTACTTGCATCCCAATCATATGACATCATTAAGTGAGGGATTTTATTCAATTATCAAGTCGAGAAATCTTAAAATATATATGCAAAAAAAATGTGTAAGATGATATAAGGGTGAACATAAATATAATTACACTTCTCATTAGAAATGCCTACAACTTCAAAATTTGGGTTTATTTATTTTTTTCATGCCAAGCACATAAAATAGGTAAGAAACTAAAAGTAAAAAAACTTGAAAAGTGAACAACAATAACAAAGAAAGAGGAGGAACTCATTTGAAAAATAGCATGTCCCAACCTCAATCAATAATCTTATCAAGATTATATGATACTTGTATAATAAAAGACGGTAGTTTTATTAGCTTATCATATAAACTTTATCATATAAACCTTGTCCAAAACCCTTATAAAAAAAGGAGAAGGAATGGTTTCAACCATATTTTTCTACAAGACCCACCAATGCCCATATTTTATTCTACAAACTAATTTAATACCATATATTCATCCTTCTAACTCTCTTTCTAAGTTTGATATAATACTATCTCAATCTAAACAACACTATTTTATTAAATTTAATCATAAATTAAACATAAAAATAAAAAATTATACAATCCACAAAACTATCAAAAAAATCTAATAAAAACATAAATAAACAATTCTCTAAAATCTATATAAACTAACAAATTTTAAAATACAACATAAAAAATATTTTATACTAATATTTAAATATAGAACCCCCACAAAAGGAAGGCTCACCTTATAACAAATCTCACTACATTTTCATCCATACCAAATGTTTTGGAATTATTATTCATTAACAATACATAAACTTGTTGTAAGATTGAAACCCACAATTAAAACTACCCTCATAACAATTAAAATCCATCCAACAAATCACTTCTCACACTAAATGTAATTACCATCCCTAAAACGTGTTCCAACTATACACAACATAATCACATTCAACTATCTTTCCATTGTAGAAAACGATTGCCCCGCCTCATGGCATATTTAGTGTACTGATTTACTGACTACTCAAGTCGAAGTGAGAGCACGTTTCACCATCTCCACAAACTGTTTCTTTTCGTCCATCTCCCATTTTTCTCCCTTCATCATCACAAACAAACTTCAGTTAATCTCATTATCAAATACAAGGCCTTAACAAGAAAAGTTTCTGTTCACGTTGGTACCTTTGTTTTTCTGCGGATTATCACCTCAATCACTTGTTTAGATGACCGCGTTTCCCTGCACTGGATTTTCACCACCTCCAATTTCAACTCTCTCAAGCACTTTAGAATGGTAATAATTACTTCCATATGAGCAGAATTAGAAGCTTTATTTTTCAGGGCCACTTGCATGATAACTTCGTCTGGAATGGTGCTCTCCTCAAAGACTACAACAGCTTCTGATAAACTACTGCAACCTTCGGTTACATTCTGGGTAAGTGCATTCATTAGAATTCGGTTCTGTTGCTCAAGCTCTCCGATGCGAAGCTTCAACTGACTCAGCTCCATTATCGCATTTGACAGTATGGAATGCTTATCAACTTTCTGTGATCTCATCATTAAAATCAAAATGAAACCATCAGTAACGAAAAACAGGAGTTGTTGAAAAATAGTGATGGCAAAGAGGACAATTAAAGTAAACAAAAAATGATAAATTCAGTACCCTCAAATTACAGAGAAAACTAGCAGATAGTGTAATTTAAAAGGGAAGAGTTTACCTTGGAAGTGTGAGGAAGAAGAGAATGTAGAGCCGAAAATTGCTGACTGAGTTTGGTTCTCCTGTTGCGCTCAGCAATCTTGTGAGTAAATGCATATGATTCCTCTACCATACCGTCATCTGCTTCCCAACTTGACCTGGTTCTGCTATTTTTATACGTTCTGCTTAGAAAATCGAAGCATCTCTTGAGTGATTTCTGTTTCACTGCAGACGCCGAACGGAATTGAACTCCGTATTTTGTGTACTTCCTAAATGCAGTATTTCTTTTTAATGTACTCTGGACTGCAGGGAGAGTGTCATGAAGCAATTCATATTGCAGGGAGGAATTTGAAATTTGTGGAAATTGAATGGCTTGATGGTACGCTTCATCGTTTGCAACAGGAATATTGTATGGTTCAGAATGCACTCTCTGAGAAACGTACTCATCGTTCCAAAGGCGATCTGTAACAACTAAATGTTCCTCTTGGAATTCAGGTAAATAATCTGTCGCTGAATAACCAACAAAATCTGCTGCCTGGAAAATAGTATCCAGATTGTTTTCCATCTCTGTGGGAGTCGGCTATTTTGAACGGCCGAGCCCCAATATATAGCGCAAAGAATGAAGTTTCCGCGTATGGGCTCGGGTTTGAAAATTTCAAAAGAAACGAGGTCTTTGAGGGGTAGTTAACTGTTATGTAGAGAATTGCCACTCGCAGTGAAGGTGCATGGCAGGGAACAACCAATCACCGTGACGTATGTAAATCCAAGTCAGTCCAAGTCGTTCTGCGAATCCAAATCACGCCAACTTATTAGACTATCGTGAAATTCTTATTTGGGATAAGGATGGAAATAGAAAAAGAAGCACGCGTTTATATTTTTTTGACGATGGAAATTAAAACGTGCTCGATGTTGAAATGGATTTGGAATAATTCGACACATGATAAAACATTGTAATGGAGATTTTTTTTTTTTCTTTCTTTCTTTCTGTTCTTTTCTTCTTCTTCTCTTTTCTTTCCCGGAAGTGGCTATTTGGTGAGGGAAATGTGTATATATAAAATAAAATAAAATTTGTGAGTTAGTTTTCAATTTTTTTTATTTATATTTAAAAAAAATAACATTTAAATTTATATTTAAAAAAAAAAAACATTTAAATTTATATTTATATATTTTTTAGATGGTACTTTTATATATATATATATATATAATCTTATAAGTTGGGTCTATATTTATATCTATATTTACACATAAAATTATTAATATTATTATGTATTTTACATACACATACATATCATCTTCTCAATTGCCTCTAGCATTTACTCTATTTTATGTGACTCGAAAAACATATTGTACTCTATTTTTTATAATTGTTAAAGAAACATATTATGTTTTTCAACAAAATAAAACCCATGTGACTCGACATAACATTACAACTTGAACCTTTGACTGAACAAAACATTACAATTTAAACATGAAACTTCTAGGTTTTCAATACAAAACTTTGCCAACTGATATGCATCAAATTATATGCAATTAATTTTAATATATCATTGATATTTTAAGTGAAATTGGAAGTAGGTTAATTAGATATGTGTATGATGGTATCATATTAACATCACATGTATAATGGTGCATCTAATAGGCCATATGGTCCAATAGGTCATAGATATAATGGTAAAAGTTTGTTGCAATCAACAAATTCAATTGTGTTGAGTGGTTAGGATAGGTTAGCTTTCTTACCAATGGAATTGATTCCATGGGAGCCAGATTTAACATAAATTTATATATTTGGTCAAATATCTCAATACAATATGGCTTCTATCTTCTTATGGGGGGATGAATTAACTGAAAGTGACATAAGACCTTTTTTTAAGAAAAAATATTTTCAAAAAATAGTGATTTTATGTAAAATTTTAACACAATGTAAATGGATGTTTATGAGGCCTTCAAGGCATTTATTATCTTAGAATAATTTCACCACAAGAGTAAAGAAAATGATTTTGAAATCAAAACATATCCAAATATGTTATGACCTCGATAAGGTGTCCCACTATGGTGGCTATCATTAGCAAATATTATTTTAATAGATTTCTTATTCTTAAGATTTTTTCTACTCACATGACTATGATTGTTGAATGGTTATCATTATATTTCTTTATCTTTAGGGAAGTGATGCAAAAAAATAGGTCAATCTTTCGAAGGTCATAAATTTTGACCTGTATCTTCATTTGAGCTCTTTTATGCACTAAATCGACTGTCTTAAAAAGTTAGATGTTATTCTAAGCTGCCTTATCCAATTAGAGTTGATTTAGATATTTTTTGGAGGCCATACGTGATCATCTAAGGGTTCAAAATTACCGTTTAATGATTTTTTCAAGAATTTCCTATTTTTAGAAATTGTATATTTTAAGGTTTGGACGTCAACTTAAGTTGAATTTCATTCGATAGGTTAATTTTAACATTTGAGATATTTTAGAAGATTTTTAGAGCTGTGCACACTTGCGTGCAAAACTTACTATAAATAGCAGCTGCTAAAAATAGATTTTTTTTTTAGATTTTAGTTTTTCAAATTTTTGTATGTCAACTCTAAATTTTGATTTGAGGCTTATTCAAGCATGGTTTAAGTTTGTGATTATTTCAAGTCATTCAATATGAATCAATACAAGCTATTGTTTTCAGAAGCTTTGTCTATTAGTAATTTATTATTGTGATAGTTTGTGGGTTTATTATTTGGTATCAGAGCAAGTTTAAATCTTGGAAGAGTAAGACATGGTTAGACGTTGAGGAAGTATTACATAGATGAATTAGAATACACAAAAGCTACAAAGGTAAGTGGAATAATTAACTAGGGTTATCACCAATCAGACAAGAAGATAAGGTGGCGATGAGGAGGACACAGATCATGATGAAGAAGTTTAACAAGAAGAAGAATAATAATAGTAGCCACCATTGATGGAAGAGAGGATGGTTCAAGATTTAGAAGGAAAAAAGGAAGGAATCAAGGTTGATGCTCCACATTATGGAGAAATTTTAAAACCAGAGGAGTTGATAGATTAGATGAATAACATGGAGAATTTCTTCGAGTGGAAGAGTATGAGAGAAGATAAGAAGGTAAAATTTACATGCACAAAATTGAAAAGATGTGCAATGATTTGGTGGGATCACCTACAGAAAGAGAGATAGAGAAAAGGTAAAGAGAAGATTAATTCATGGAAAAAAATGGAGAAGAAGCCGAGGGAGAAATTTTTTCCTATGGATTATTAAAAAACCCTATATAGAAGATTTTAGAATTTGTGGCAAACAAATCATAATATACAAGAGTATACAGAAGAATTTTATTATCTTTCCATATGAGTGGAACATAATGAAATAGAAGAGCAGATGGTTGCAAGGTATGAAAATGGTTTGAAATAGACTTTTCAATATGAATTAAGAATGCATAGACTACTTTGCATGGACGAGGCTTATCAATTAGCTTTAAAGGTAGAAGAAAAAAATAGGCATAATTTTAAAAGAATGTCTCTTGGTCTAAGAAGAGGCGGATCCCATCCAATAAGGAGATGAGGTGGGTTTAATACCACTAGAGTTGTAACTAATAATAATATAGGTTAATCATCACATGGTGTAGAAAGGCAAGATGATAATAGGCAAGGGTTTCAATACCAACTAAGAGGAAGAGGATTTCATAGAGGATAAGGTTACGGTGGTGCTATAAGATGGTTTTTGAATCAACGTAGATCTTATGTTTATTAGAGATGTGGAAAAGAAATGCACAAAACATTTGAGTGTCCACACTATCAAGATCAATAAATAAGGAAATAAGATCACCCAAGAGTGAATCTAGTTAAGGCTAAAATAGAAGAGCAAAACACTGAAGTTGCACTTGCAGATGTTGGAGAGAAACTCATGATGAGAAAAACCATGATCATTTCAAGAAAGGAACACGTGTAGAATAAATAAGGTGGTGATGCATGGTTGTGATCAAATATTTTTTGAACAAGATGTACTTCATGTGAAAAGGTTGTAAAGTAATTATAGATGGTGGTAGTTGTGAAAATATGGTTTCTAAAGAAATAATAGAGAAACTAAATTTATAATGTGAAAAGCATCCCATTCCTTATTATATTTCATGGTTTAATAAATGGATTGAAGTTATAGTAAATAAAAGGTGCTTAATCATGTTTTCTATACAAAATAGTTATAATGATGAAATATGGTGTGATGTTATTCTTATGGATGCATGTCATGTGCTATTGTAAAGATTGTAAAAATTTGAAAGGAAATTAATTCATGATGGAGAAAAAAACACGTACACTTTTTGTAAAAGTGATATGAAGGTAGTTTTGTTACCTCTTAAAGAGGAAGAAAAGACAGAAAGCATACTCTCTACTATATAATTTATCTAAGATATGAAGGCAGTAGGTTGTTGTTATGTATTAATAGGAAAGAATGAAGAAAAAAATGGTGCCAATACCAATATAAAAAACAAGAGTGTTGAAAGAATATGTAGATGTTATGCCTAATGAGTTACCAGATGGTTTAAAATTGAAGAGAGATATTCAACATCACTTTGATTTGATTCTAAGATCAACTCTACCCAATCAAGTAGCTTATAAGATGAGTACAATAAAACATGCAAAATTAAATAAACAAGTTATTGAATTTATAAGAAACGAGGTGATAAGGGAGAGTATGAATCTATATGCCACACCAACGTTGCTAACTCCAAAGAAAGATGGAGGATGGAGAATGTGTGTGGATAGTAGTGTAATTAATAAAATTATAACCAAGTAAAGGTTTTCTATACCTCATTTAGATGGTATGATATATGTGCTTGTAGGAGAAAAATATTTTACGAAGATTCATCTAAGGAGTGGTTATTATCAAATTCAAATTCATAAAGAAGATGAGTGAAAAATTACATTTAAGGCTAAGGATGGCTTATATGGGTGCAAGGTGATGCAATTTATATTATCTAATGTACCTGGCACATTTATGAGGGTGATGAATACAATGCTATGAGAATATATTGGTAAGTTTATGGTTGTTTATTTTGATGATATTTTGATATTCAGTAAGATTAAAGAAGAACACTTAAAACATTTGAGAATGGTACTAGATTTGTTAAGAAATAAAAAGTTGTATGCAAATTTGAAGAAGTGCATGTTTAAGCAGAATAATTTAGTATTTTTGTGATTTTTAGTAGCAGATGGTGTGAGAATGGATGAAGAAAAGATAAAGATAATTATTAAGTAGCCTATTTCAAAAATCATTACAGAGGTAAGGGGTTTTCATAGTTTAGCAACTTTTTATAAAAAAATTATTAAAAAATTTAGTAGTATTATAGCACCAATAATAGATTGCTTGAGAGGCTAGGAATTGCATGGACTAGAGCAACCATAGAAAGATTTGAATTTTTAAAGAAGATTGCAGAAAGACCAATTTTAACATTACCAAATTTTAAAAAAGCGTTTGAGGTTGATTGTGATGCTTCATTTGTGGGAATTGGTGCTATGTTGAGTCGAGAAGGAAAGATAATAACATATTTCAGTGAGAAATTGAATGAGGTAAGAACACAATATTCTACTTATGATGTTGAACTTTATACAATTGTAAAAACATTAAGACATTGGAGGCATTTCTTGGTGCCTATGGAGTTTATTCTATTTACAGATTATGAGGCTTTGAAGTATTTGAATACACAAAATAAGTTGAATAGTAGGCATGTAAAGTGGGTTTTTTTCTTGTAGGGGTATACTTTTGTGTTTAAACATAACTTAAGAAAATAGAATCAAGTAGCGGATGCATTAAGCGAAAAGGTAGCATTATTAACTACTATGGTGAGTAAAGTAGTTGGATTTGAAGCTATCAAATAATTATATGATACTGATCTATATTTTGGTAAGGTAGTTGAGCAGTGAAAGAATCTATTAATAGGTAGGATAAATGTTATTCATGATGAGTATCTTATGCAAGAAGGTTATCTCTTTAAAGGGAAAAAATTATGTATTCTAGTTGGATCTCTATGAGATAATATAATAAGAGAATTACATAGTTGAGTTTTGGTTGGACATTTTGATAAGACAAAGACAATAGCTTTGGTGGAGGAAAAGTATTTTTGGCTAAAGATGAAGAGAGATGTGACAAGGTATGTTTTAAGGTACATAATATGTTAGGTGGCTAAAAGACATGCATAAAATACTAGATTATATATGCCATTACCAATTTCAAGAGGACCATGGATAGATTTGGGTATGGATTTTGTGTTGGGATTACCAAACACATAAAGAGGTAATGATTCAATTTTTATTTTTGTAGACAAATTTTATAAAATGGTTCATTTCATTGAATGTAAGAAAACCAATGATGCCACTAGAGTCATACAATTATTTTTTAAGAATATTGTAAGATTGCATGGTATTCCAAAAACTATTACTTTAGATAGGGACATGAAATTTCTATGTCATTTTTGGAAGACTTTATGTAAAAATATGGGTATTAAGTTGCAATTTAATAGTGTTTATCACCCTTAAATAGATAGATAGACAAAATTTGTGAATATGAGATTGGAAAATTTATTGAGATGCATAATGGGAGAGAAGCCCAAGCAGTGGGATTTAGCTTTACCACAAGTTGAGTTTGCATATAAAAGTTCAATGAAAAGATAAAAAAGAAAGTCACCATTTCAAATTTTTTATGAGACAAATATTATAAGTATTTTAGATTTGGTACAATTACGGATTGCAAATCAAGTTAATGATGATGAAGAAGTGTTTGCAAAACATATGCAACAGTTACAAAGAGTAAGAAGAAAGTTACACAAAATTAATGAGAAATATAAAGCAACAACAGATGTTAAAAGAAGATCCTATGTATTTGAAGAAGGAGAGTTGGTAATGGTTTACTTGAGGAAAGAAAGATTTTCAAAAGGCACATATAATATGTTGAAGCACAAGAAAATTTGGCCATAGAGAATTGTGAAGAAAATTAATGATAATGCTTATGAGGTGAGTTTACCACAGAATTTTGATATCTCTCCAGTATTTAATGTTTCAAATTTATATGAATTTCATGGAGAAGATGTTGAAGGTGATGAGGATGAATAAGAAAATTGCGAGAAATAGGTTCCAAAGAAGAAGCAAAAGATAGTGTTGGTTTTCGATATGAAGAAAATGTGAAGGAGGTAAGGGAATTATAACAGGTATTTGGTACAGTTGAAAGGATTGCCACAAGAAGACAAAATTTGGATTATAGAATGAGAGCTGAAGAAGATTGATATAGGAAAATGGCAAAAATACAATCAGACCAACTTGTAGGAGCTAAGTTGTTTTCAACCAGAGGAGAAAGATGTAGAAAAAAATAGGCCAATCTTCTAGAGGCCATAACTTTTCACCCGTAGCTCTGTTTGAGCTCTTCCACACAAGAAAACAACTATCTCAAATTTTTTGATACTATATTAATCTATCTTATTCACTTCTAGTTGATTTTGATATTTTTTGGAGGCCATATGTGATCATCTAAGGGTCCAAAATTACCATTTCATATTTTTTTTGATAATTTCCTATTTCTAAAAATTATATCTTTTTAGATCTAGATGTCAATTTCAGTTGAATTTCATCTAATAGGTTAATTTAGAATTTATGATATTTCAAAATATTTTTAGAGATGTGTGAACTTGTATGCAAAACGTACTATAAATAGCAACTGCTAAATAATCATTTTTTTAGATTTTAGTTTTTTCAAATTTTTGTATGTCAACTCTAAATTATGAGTTGAGGCTTATTTAAGCATTGTTTGGGTTTTTAATTATTTCAAGTTATTCAATATGAATCAATACAAATTATTGTTTATACAAGCTTTGCCTATTCATAATTTATTGTCTTGATAGTTTTTAGGTTCATTAGGAAGATTATTGAATTTTACATGCCTATGAATGTTGGATGGTTATTGTTAGCTTTGTTTACCTTTAAATAAGATTCATATCCTTATTTTTGTTTAGTAGTAAAATAAGGGGTGTGCCCCATTGAAATATAAATTGGATAGCTTATATGTCTTCCATAGTGTGTGTGTGTGTGTGTGTGTGTGTGTTTATGTTTAGAACATTTCTTATTATTTTGTTATAATTTTTTTTTTACATTCTTACATTTTATTTCTATTTAGCAGAGAATCTTGTTTGGTTTATTATAACATGCAAATTAGTAATAGTTGATGTGGTGTTATGTACATTGAATCTTCATTCTAGATCAACTACAAACACTTATTCAAGATCCATACTACGTGAGTGCAACCATAAAATGACTTTTTTTTCCTATCTATCATGTTTTAGAGCCATCACATTATTTACTGAGAAAATATATCATGCTCCAATGAGAGTTTTATTTGTTTCTAATTTTATAAGTGAGAACTATAGATCCATACTAGGTGAGTGAAACCTTAAATGAATTTTTTTCCTATCTATCAAGTTCTAAAATCTTCACTTTGTTTATTGAGAGAGGAAATTATGATCTAAGGAGAGTTTTATTTGTTTCTAATTGTATAAGTGAGACCTATGTCACTTATGGGCAACCATTTCGACTATCATATTTTGATACATCTATGAACAAATCTCATAATATTCAATCTATGCATTAAATTTTAAATGATTAATACACACACACACACACACACACACACACACACACACACACACACACACACACACACACACACACACACACACACAATTTTCTCATATTTATATGATGGATTTTGATTGGAGTATAGACCAATTTGAGACATAATCGGGATAGCCCTAAAAATACAATCAATTGCCAAAATTGATCTCACATATCTTTTTAGATATTTGAACCTTGAGTAGAACTTGAAATAAGTAAACTATTTAACCAATTCATCTACATCTCATTAATCATATATTAGGATATTTAATTAAAAATATGTATTTATTTATATTACAGTTTAATTTTAATTTATTTATCAAATATTAAAATAAAATCTTTTATATTTTTCATGTATTTGTGACATGCTTATTTTTTCTATTTTATTTAGTTCTTAATTATTCACAACTTGGTGATTTAAGTGTAACATTGTTTTTCTAGTTAAAGAAAATTTATTATATACTCATATAATGTGTGTGTGTGTGTGTGTGTGTAAAAATAAATAACTATAACTTGGTTGGTATCAACACTCCATAAATTCAAAAAGCATTATTCTATACCAATTAATGTTGTGGAATTATTATTTTTAAAAATATATAAATTTGTTACAAGATTGGAGTCCATTATTAAAAAACCACCCTTACAACAATAGTATCTTCTGATAAACTACTGCAACATGTGGTTACATTCTGGGTAGGTCTATTCATTAGAATTTGATTATGTTGCTCAAGCCCTCTAATGCAAAGCTTTAACTGACTTAACTCCATTATCGCATTTGAAAATATAGACTATTTATCAATTTTATGCACCTTTAAAAGGAATCTCATTATTAAAATCTAAATAAAACCATCCTCTATGACAAATAGAAGCTGTTGAAAAATAGCGATGGTAAAGAGTAGAGTTAAAGAAAATAAAAAATGACACATTGAGTACCTAAAAATTAAAATAATGTTGAAAAATTTGTGTGGACTTATTCTCATCAATTTCATGCAATTCTATCATTTCAAAATCTCTATCGGATCTGGAACTTACATCCATTTATAACATTAATTGCTTACTTCATAGTTTCTGTTAAATATTTGAATTTAGTATCAGCAAAAGTCTTGAAAAGCATAGTAGTTTGGAAAAGAGAGGTGAGAAAATAGAACAATAGTCTAAAAGCAAAACATAACAGCACAAAAGAAGTACAGAATTGAAAAAGAGAAATAGAGTAGTAGATGAGTGAAGGAACACAGCCACCATTGTTAGAAAGAAAATTTTAAAATAACATTGTATACATCATTGCATTTTCATCAATATATTTTACTTTGTGTGTATTTCTTGTATTCACAATGACTTTATATTTTTTTAATCTTCAAAGTAATACAAAGCACATAATATCTACATATTTATAATAAAGATAATGTAATTTAAAAAGTGTTGGTAGAAAATACAGAATGTGTAAGTTATGGTGGGTAGTAAGTAAATAGCACAAAAATAAAATAAAAGACTGAAACAAGGGATGGGCAGAACATAAATATAAAACACATAATCTGCATATATATTAAAGTCACCTAAAACTATATTACAACTTGCTTACAAGGCATAAATTTGCATAGACACAACCTTTTTTTCTTATTCTATTGGTTGCTCAATTCTCCACAGTCTACTGCTGCATTCTCCAGCGTCTATTTACTCCCTACTATGTCTTTTTCTTTTTGTCTAACATACATAGGCTGTTGCTATGATTTTGTTGTTGTTGTTACTCTATATTATCCAGGTTTCTCTCTATCTGTTATTGTGTCACTAATGCTTTCTACCTACTACTCTATTTTTTGCAGATTGTTACTACTTTACTATTTTATCCTCTAGAGTTATTCTTGTCTTTACATAATAATCTTTAACTGCTACTATGTTAAAGTTTTTCTCCTCACATTCTTCTTCCTATATTAATATAATTTTATTCTATTTGTCTCATTCCTTTTTATGTCTATTTGATAGCTCTTCCACCCACCACTGTTATTCCTCCCAACACTAAAATGGATCCAAAAAATTCAAATTTCAAATTGCTACAATCATTTTTTTTAGGTGGTTGTAGCTACTGAGTGTGGATTGGGGAGGTAGGTAGGAAGGC
The DNA here is from genome assembly GCA_037957365.1 of Torreya grandis. NCBI lineage: Eukaryota > Viridiplantae > Streptophyta > Pinopsida > Cupressales > Taxaceae > Torreya > Torreya grandis. The sequence goes on along the minus strand of JARHVA010001632.1, from coordinate 1,457,114 downwards.
AAAGAATATAGTAATATTTTAACACCCCCTCTTATTTTTGACCTTCCTACCATGGTCTATGGAACTTTTTTTAGAGTATAAAATATACTTATAACTTCTCTTCATCTATCTAAATGCTTCTACACCTCTTCTATGTATATTTGAAGCTTCATTACTGAATTTCATAGCTCTACAAATAGATTTCATAGCTAGACTGGCAAAGTCTATAGCTATGCTATGAAATTGACTAATAGAGCCCATAGATGAACTCATAGAGTTTGTAGTTGGGCTGCAAACTCTACTGATAGAGTCTATCGCTACCCTATGGGAATTTGTAGATGCTTTATTAGATTCCATAGCTCCTCTACTATAGTTTGCATCTTGATTGTAGGAGTCCATACCTACTATGTAGGAGACTGTATCTATGTTGTTAGAATCTAGAGCTGTCATGTAGGATTTTGGAGCTTGCTTGTAGGAGTCCATAATTGGATTATTAGATTCTAGATCTTGGTTATATGAGTATGGAGCTGGGTTGTATGAGTCTGTAGCCAACATAAAACTTTATAGGCTCAATTTTGCTATATTAATGACCCCCAACCTTCCTCTTAAATGTATGAAATTATTTTTAGACAATGGATCAATAAAAATATCAAGTAACTATTGATCTAACTTCCAAAAATTAAGCTTTATCACATGATTTTTAACTAACTCTCGAATGAAGTGATACCTTATTTCAATGTGATTGCTTCTAACATGAAAAATGGGTTTATTTGACAATCCTATGGAGGATATATTGTCCTAATAAACCATAGAATCTCCTTAATGTTCCTCTTGCAAATCTAAAAGTATCCTTCTCAACCATATATTTTGACATGTTACTTCATTAGCTTCTATCTAATCCAATTCAATTGTAAAAATTGATATTATGGGTTGTTTCTTTGAAGCCCAAGATATGGCTCCTAATCTAAGATGAAATACATACCTTGAAGTGATCTTTATGCTATTAAGGCTACTGGCCCAATCACTATCTGTATAACCCATAAGCTGAAACTCATCTGCTACTACATACAAAACTCTATAATCTCTTATTTTATTCAAAAACCCTAATTTCCTCTTTCTCGCTTGCCAATTTTTCTTCTTTGGCATCTCCATGAATCTATATATGAGGCTGACTACATACATGATATCCGACCTAGCTACAACCGAATACATTAAAATTTTTACTAAGCTTTTGTATTATGTGGGTCTACATTATTTCTACAATCATCCTTGCACAAATTAAGACTTATCTCAGATGGTGTGTATACTGGCTTGTTTTCCAACATCTTAAACCTCTCTAAAATATCTTTTGCATATGTATATTAGCATATGAATTTGCCTTCATCTATTTGTTTGACTTCTATCCTAATAAAATATTTCAAGAGTCCTAAATCAGTATGTTGTCATCAAATTGTGCACCCTAAGATACTCTATGAAGCTCCTATAATTTGATGCAATAGGGAATTATCTCTCAATTTTGTGGGAACTTGTAAGAGAGATGAATCTCTAAATTATGAGGGCTAGCTCCCTAGATTCAGATTTAAGTGCTTATCACCTAATCTAATGCTTGTTTATGGGAAAAGGGGTAGGATTTTACATGAAAAGGAAAATACACTAAAGAGGTGATACACCAAGACATATCCTATAGACTATCACACTGCTACTAAGCAACAAATCTTTCCAAGACCAATTCTAGGCATTGAAGCATCCTAACATAGTGTTACAATGTAAAGGTAGGCATACATAGGATAATCAACAAGATAACTAATCTAGGGGAAAATTTCACACCATATAAACAATTTCATACTTGAAGAGGATCCTAGTACATTCATAGACTTCACATGACCTATTAAATTCAGAACTCTTGCTTAAACATGAAGGATAACAAGGAGTAAGGACGACACCATCATTTAGCTCCACTATACATCACTCACAAACTTAGACAATATATTCTTAACTCAAAATCAGAATTGTATTAAATGTTAAAAGACAAAATATAATGTCATACCAACAAGGTCTCACCATACTAGCTATGGTCTCTTTTACAATAGCCAAGATGGCTCACATTTATAGAATTTGCAAAAAGATAGAGAGAAGAAAAGTTGAAAAGGCACAAGGACAAGTGTCCAAATGTGAGGATCACTTATAAATAATATAAATGATGTGGAAATGAGTTATGAGATTTATTTGAACATGTTTCCATCATAAACTAAGCCTCTTCTCCAAATGTGGCATTGAAACTCCTCAATCCTTCTCCCTTGGAAAACTACCTTCATCATGGGCTTGAAACGCATTCTTGACAAGTGGCAAGAGTCAATAATTTGATCATGAGATCTCTTAAACAGTTACATTTTCATCCCAAAGACACCTATAAATAATCATTAAGCATCTCAAATAGTTACATTACCTTCAATCATCAATTCATCTCTTAGGTATCACAAGGCCTCCTTCTGTCATTAGGCCTAATTTGGCCAAAATAGATAAAACTTGGATTTAGATTAATTAGTGAATTATTTCATCATGGAAGGCCTACTTTAATCCTATTGGACTGAAAATAATCCATCTAGAACCATCAAAATCTCTTCAAATCCCCATTTTACTCATAGAGCCTTCACTAGGCCTAATCCTCTTGTAGCCCTATTTTTTCACAAATCCATTTTCCCTCATTGTGCTTTTTTTTCCAATTTTCATGGTGCTACACTCAAGGCAAGTATTTTTTTTAGATCAATTAGCCTTCCCAATTAGGCCTAATTAGGTCTCTTTAGCCTAAAAGACTAAAAATGCCTATTTTATGCTCCCACAAGTTTGAAATACAAAAATTTCATGTGATTCACTTTTTTAATCTCATTTAAATCCCCCATATCAAATTTAGGCTCTTGATCATTTGTATGGACCCCTGTTTTATCAATAAATGCTCTTTCTTGGCCTATTTTGTATAACCCTATACTTGTAGGTACAAAATAATGGTATGAGATGAACCTCAGGAGATTCCTATACATAATATTGATGAGTTAAAAGTTTTAAACATCCATTTTAGTATTTTTGTTGGCCTTTTTCTCTCATCAGGTTCAAATCAGGCTTCTTGGAGGGTTTTGGAGTGACTAACCCTCTTAGCATTTGTTCATATAGGATACACATTTGAGATTATTAAAAATTATAGTGAGGGATCCTTAGGGACCTTCTCCATCTTCCCCAAATATCTCCAGGGCCCATTCAAAACTTGGTGGAAGTTCCAAGCACTTGAATTTGGTCATCCACGTCTTTTTTGCACCTTTTGTGGGGTCTGAGTGTACTTTAAGCTAAAAATGGCTTCTTGGATAATTTTTATAAAATTAAATGGTTTAAAAACTGATGTATAAATCCCTTAAACATGTTACAATCACTAGAATATCTCCTTAAGAGCTAAAGATGAAACTTGACCTTTGTTTGGCATTTGGCTTGTGCCTTGCCAATGAAACTGCTTGCACTTTGGACTCAAAATGAATTTCCAATGGTTTATTTTGACTTATAATGGCTTAAACACACATAATATACCTTATTAAACATGAATTGATCATGGTGAAAGCATATATTAGGTTTAAAATGCATATGACGTCCAACTTAACTTCTAACCCTAAGGCTTTCCTTCACACTTTACTGTAACCCTTATTGTGTAGGGTGTCATATTTGCCCTCAGAACCTATAGGTTGATTTATCCTATCTCCCTTGGTGTGTTCCAACTATCAAAATAATCTTGGGGTATCTCTAATGATTTTGGTCCATGCTCCATCATACTTCTCTCAAGGTTGTCTCGTCAAACATGAAAGGAGTGCCCCCTATCTAAGAAAAAATAGGAGGCATATCCCCTATATTGTCCTTAAAAACAAACATTGGAAAGGATCATATATGTAACAATGATTATTTTCACAAAAATTCAATTTTTGGTGATGAGTCTAGACCCTTAAACTTCTTGAAATTCCAAGGCAAACCTTCCTAGACAGTCTATACAGGGTATTTGTGGGAATGGACTATGTTTTATGGGAAATGGAGACCCTTGTCATATCCTATTATTATGAAAAATAATTATACAATATTAAATACCACATAATATGTCTTCAAAATCTCTCTCCAAAAATTTGACTTCTTGAGTCAAAACTATGCTTTGGCAAACATAAGTTTGCCTACAAAACCCTGACTGAGATAACTTGTCCTATCTATATATGATCATTTGGCCTTAACTTATGGATTTTGTCCTATTCATGATATTGGATAATTTAACCTTTCCTATTATTATAATTCTCTTGGAAAACTTTCAAACCATACCAATTCTTTGCCTAAGTTCTCAATTGGGACACCTTGCCTTGATTGTGATAGTCACTATTCTACCCTTGTTTTGAGGTGTTTTGGCCATTTTAGGATTTTTACATGATGTTTTTAAATTAATATTGAGTCCCTTCTCATTTATTTCACCTATACTCACTTTGAAAGCTTCACATGGGTTCCAAATCTTAAACTTTCTTCTTACTGCCAAGGTCACTATCTCAGTCAGTCAACTGACTGTAGGTGATTATCATCAGGTATGTAGGGGTGTTTTAGTGCTGTTTGGAACTATCATAAGGTGATATAAATTATCATTATTTTCCTAGAGTCACCACATACCATATTTTAATTTGGAATCTCAAATCAAGGTAAAAAACCTAACCTTTCATATCACTATTATATAACCCTTTTGACTGTGCTCTTTCCTAGGCCCATGGGTTTCCATGTAGATATTTAGCTTCAAAGAGTATATAAAACCTCTTATGAGCTTCTTAGAAACATATTAACCTTGTATTTATCACTTGTGTCCCCTTGAATGACTCTAACCATCACTATTTGTTGTTTGGCTGAGATCGTCCAAGTTGACCCCTGCCTATAAGGGTTTGGGGATGGTCATGGGTATGAGATAGGTCTTGAATGATGATTTAGAACGTTATTTATGCCTTCAAATCCATTATTATTTTATGTTACCCTTCCTAAAATTTATAGTGACTTAAAACCTCTTCAAAAACCATGATTTCATTCCACTACTTGTCTCAGCTATAGGTGGCTAATTAGAAGCATATGTACAGACTATGGGATGGTTATGTAGTGTATATCAAGGTTCATTTGCTTCCTTGATGCTCCTATAATCACTTTATGTTATTAAAAAAAAATGGGGCCAATAAAAACATGAATGTATTCCTAATTTGTTTTTAACCATCAAAAGGCCATTTGAAACCTTACGAACCTATAGATGTTACTGATTTGTTTCAGTATGTTTGTAGGCATTTTTGAGAACTTATTTTACCCTATCCACTTGTTATCATTATTTGAAACCTGGAACACATATTTTACATGGATATGGATACAAATATAATGCATAAGGAGTGAATAAAATTTAAAACATAATTGTTGAAAAAACATTTCAAAAGAGCTAGGAGCTCTATTTTGACAAAACTGGGACAGTGGGCCAAAGCTTAGTCCTCCTTCTTTTGAATGGTTCTTCAACACAAAATGAATACCAAAAGGTCTCAAACATGTTACCAAGAAATCATACACCTCATACTCTTCATGAATATCACATCTTGTCCACCCTTCCTCTATACATATTCTCTAAACTCTGCAAATAACATGTGTAGGTGTATACATTTGACTATATGTGAGGTAAAGAGGGGAATTTTGGAAATGGTATATTTTTAGAGGCTTATTATCAATTTAAATGAAATAATAACCTTTAAAATAGGTGAAATATATAGATAAAACTTTGATAACAAAATCCAAAATACCCTTCATTATGTTGCAAGCACCTGCCAAGCCCTTGTAGGTGTAGAGAGGAACTTGTGAATTCATGAGACCTATAAAAATATAATAACTATTTGAAATACATCAAGAGGCTCTAAGAAACACATAAAACCACTTTCATTATCAGATCAAATCAAAAGCATTTGAAATAATTACAAACAATGACCCCTTCCTAGATGCAAAAGCATAAAAAGTTGCCTAAAGTGTAAACTATTGTTTTTAAATGAGGAGGAACCAAATTAAAACTTATTATTATGAAAATTAATTTCACTCATATTATAATCCATCCCCAAAAGCACTCTTTCCAATTCCACTTGTAGCTTCCATAGTGAGTGCTTGAAATTGCCCTTCTTCAGCTTGCCAAGTGAAAATGGAGAAAAAAAAGTTACAGATGAACTTTATATGAAATTATATACAAAAATAAAATTAAAATGACTTTTGGATATTTTAAGTGACACTTCAACATGTTTTCAACTTATGGTGAATTTGATAAATCTGTACAAGTGCCCAAAGGGACCTATTTTTGAGGAAAAACTACCATTTCATGATCATAACAGACTTATAACTGCCTCTTGACATGATTATAAAATAATTTAACCTTATCCACATTCTTATCCACTTTGGTGACAAATATTTTAATTTAAAATTCATTTAATTAAGCTAAAAAGTGGCCAAATGACCTTTTTAGCACCTAAAACCTCACAAGTGGTCACTTTATGACTTGTAAAAACATTGAAACCTATAAAAGAAAACTTTAATATATTTACAAAATAAATTGAGATTTTGACTAAGTTTTACCATAGTTGACCAATGTTGACTTTTGGTTGACTGAGCTACTACAAGAAGGATGGGCTTCAGCAAGGACTAGGGAAAGGGTAAGTGAGACATGTAGCACAAGAGATGACCCCATACGACATATGAAAATTTATATAAAATTTTAAAATATTATGGGTTAACCCAAATTTGACTTGGGGTCAAATTTGGTCAACATAATCATTCTAAATTCATTCTTTATGGCTATTTTAAACTCTTCTATTGAATGATTTGCATTTACGGTGAATATTAGATCATTCACATATAAAACTACAATAAAAATATCACCTTGTATTACTTTTGTGTAGAGTTTGGGCTCACTTTCACTTTTGATAAAGTTGTTACTCAATAAGTATGATTCTTTATGGATGTACCATTCTTGTGGGGCTTGCTTGAACCCATACAATGCCTTTTTTAGCCTATACACTTTGTTTTCATGATGAAATTTTTTTATTCGGGTGGATATTCCACATAAACCTCTTTTTGTAACACTATATTCAAGAATGTTTATTTGACATCTATTTGATGCACCTTCCACTTCTGTTGAGCAACAATGGCTATAATTGTCCTCACTATTTCTAGCCTTTGTATGGGTTTAAATGTCTCATTCAAATCACATCTAGGACTTTGATTATAGCCATTCACTACTAGTTTTTACTTATGCCTCTCTATCTTGCCTTCAAGAGTTGTTTTTGCCTTGTTCACCCACTTAACTCCCAAGTCTGATTTCTATCTATGGCATGCATTTCTCCATCAATTTCCTCACACCACTTATTGTATTTTTCTAATTCTTAAAAGTAGATAAGATCAACTAATAAAAAAAGCGTAATTCATAGTTTCATCTCCATTTTTCTCATACCTTGATTGCTCATAGAATTCTTGTAAGCTTTTTGTCCTTGTTAGGGGTTGACTTAAGTTGAATGAGGATGATCTTGACTCATAAAATAACTCCTTGACATCCTTTATGGTAGATGCCACTAGATGAATCAATCCTTTATGAAATAAGGGTATAACTTGGTGCATGGTGAATGTACTACCTACTGGTCTAGTTTCAATAAAGGGTCCACTAGCCCTTCTTTGCACTTGCTCTTCTTCTTATCTCTCTTCCCAAGTGTCATTCTCAATGAATTAAACATCCCAACTCATTATGAGTTCTTCGGTGATGAGATTGTACAATAGGTAAGCCTTTGATTGGTCTCTATACCCTATGAATATGCACTTCTCACCTTTGTCATCCAACTTTGTCCTTATTTTCTTTGGCATATGTGCATATGAAACACATTCAAACACTCTAAGGTGTTCAACACTTATCTTTCGATTGATCCATGCTTCTTGATAGATTATGTCCCTAACACTCTCTATTGGATAGATATTCAATAAGTATACTATTGTTTTTATATCCCCAGATTAAAATTCATTAGGCAAACCCTTTACCTTTAACATGCTCCTTGACATCTCTTGGATGGTTTTATTATTCCCCTCAACCACATCATTTTTTTGTGGTATATACCTAGCTGTAAATTAATTCTTGATGTCATGATCCTTGCAAAAATTTAGGAACTCATTAGAGATATACTCCCCCCTGTATCTGTCCTCAAAATATTGATGTAGTGGCTTTGTTTCTCCACCATGGCCTTGAATTGATTAACAATTTCAAATGCATCTGATTTGTTCTTCAATAAAAATACCCATATCTTTTGACTGAATTCATCTATGAATGTCATGAAGTAGACATTATTGGATAAGGAGGGGTATTCATTAGACCACAAAAGTTTGAATGGATAAGATCTAAAGGATCTCTAGCTCTCCATGCTTTACCCATGGGAAGTGAACTTCTATGTTGTTTCCCCAATATGCATCCTTCACACACATTATTTAGTTATCTTATAAGGGGAAACCCTCTCACCATTTACTTGTGAATAAGGTTCAGCCCACCAAATATCAAATTATTATACCTTAGATGCCAAAGAGTAGACTCATCTGCTATAGTTTTGAATGTTGATGCGAGCTTACTTTACTATCTGAATGAAAACATTTGATTTCTTGTCGTCTTGAATTATGAAATATGCCTATTAAAATCACTCCTATCAAATATTATGCATTTGACATTCTCAAATATAACATTGTATCCCTTTTGAACAAGATTCCCTATGTTGATAAGGTTGTGCTTCAACCTAGACACATAGTAGACATCCTAAATTTGCCCTTTGTCACCTTGCTTGGTGCAGATATAAATATTTTTTTTCCCATGATGGGAATATTCTCATTATTTTCTATCTTTACCTCTAATTTGATTGACTCATCAATGTATTTGCATATATCTTTTTTCCACTCATGTGGTTGATATAAACACTATCCAAGTACCATGTTTCTTTACCACTTTGCTCTGTAATGTTGCATGTTATGAACAAGTTTCCACCTTTCTCATTATTATTAGGTTCAACTTATTGTATTTTAGATAAGTTTGAATTCTACCTATTCATATCATATTCCTTCTTTTTACACTTACTATAACAGGGTCCATACCTTTTGTAATAATAGCATCGGATATTAGACTTATCATACCTTTATGTAGATCCTCCTCTAGAAGTATTGTTGCTCCTTCCTCTTCCTCTTCCATTTGAAAATTGATGGATATTCCTTACACCTTATTTAATGATACAATTTCTTCCTCTTTCTCTATTTTTTGATCCTCTCCTAGGTTTGAAAAGAACCCATTAGCTCATCTACTATAATTTACCTCAATTCCGTTGACCCTTGTATTGTAACCATAGTAGGGTCAAAATTGATTGGAAGGCTCCTCAACACCTTCTCAATAATCCTATGATCTTCAAGGGTATCACCACATATCTTCATTTGATTGATAATGTTTATTGTCCTTGTGAAGAAGTCATTGATAAAATTATTCTCATTCATTTATAGGGTCTCAAAGTCCATTCTTAAGAGTTGTAATTTGACAAGATTTTCCTTTTCACTCCCTAAATATAAATTTTGAAAAATATCCCATGCTTGTTTAGAATGGACAACTACTACTATCTTAAGAAAAATTGAATCAACTAGTGCCATTTGTATATAGCTGAGTGCCTTGGCATCATTTCTCCTATCATTTTTCAACACATTATTTTGTGCTTGGTTTAATGAATTGAAGGTTTTTATATCTACAACATCATTATATCCACCTTTAACCAACTCCCATAGCTCTTAAGAATTGAATAAGGTCTTCATTTTGATGTTACATACATCATAGTTCTTTCCATCAAATGTAGGGGGCTACTGCTATAAAATATAAATCTCCACTACCATGTTTAAATGGGCTTAAAACCTATGGGATTTGATACTAGTTGTTAGTAGAAAATATAGAATGTGTAGGTCCAAGTGGGAAAAAAGCAAACAACATAATAATAAAACAAAAAATTGAGATAGGGGATGGGCAGAGCATAAACATAAAACATAGAATTTGTATATATATTAAAGTCACCTAAAACTCTATTGAAAATTTCTTATAGTACATAAATTTGTACAACTATAACTATTCATAAAACTATGAAAAAAACTTTCATTTTCTTCTTCTATTAGTTACTTAGGTCTCCACAGTCTACTTCTGCATTTTTTAGGCTATATTCACTCCTTACTATGTCTATTTATTCTTGTCTAACATACATAGTCTAATGCTATGATTTTCTTCTTCCTATTGTTGATCTCTATTTTCTAGGCTTCTCTCTGCCTACTTTTGCATCACTAATGCTTTCTGCTTTCTACTCTATTTTCTACAGACTATTGCCTCTCTACTACTTTTTTTTCCAAGCTTCTTCTTATCCACCCATAATAATATTTAGTTGTTGCTACACTAAAATTATGTTTCTCAAATTCTTACGCCTATATCAATCTACTTTTATTATATTTGTCTGATTCTTTTTTGTCTCTATCTGGCAAATTTTCCACCTACCACCATTATTCCTCCCCCAAAACTAAAATATCTCCCAAAAATTCAAATTTCAAACTACTACAATAGTTTTTATTAGGTGGTTACAACTACTAAGTGTGTGATGGGGAGGTAGGTAAAGGATGATTAAATGCATATGACTCCTCTACCCTACCATCATCTACTTCCTAACATGACCTATTTATACTATTTGTATTTAGTTGGATATGCTAAACACAATTGGACTTCATATTTTGTGTACTTACGGAATGCACTATTTCCTTCTAATGTACTTTGAATTACACGAAGAGTGTTATCAAACAATTCAGATTGTAGATACGAGTTTGAAATTTTTGAAATCTATGTGGCTTAATGGTACACCTCATAAATTGTATAAATATTACAATATTTTAAAAAATCAACCCATGAGAAACATACTCACCATTCCAAAGCATTGACAAAGCATTTAACGTGAACCACCACATTAGAATTTGACAACTTTCTAGGCCTATACCATTCCCCATCACCCTCTTTGTTAGCCTTAACCATAACCCAAACCCAAACCCTAGTTAAAGACTCTTAACCATAATTTTTAATGTGTTAGCAGGCCCCACAAACACAATTAGGTGGATGAATGTTAATTATCAAATGAGAAGAGCTTCACTTCTCATAATTTTCAAAACATGTTGCATTTTTTAGCATTGGAAACCCCCTTTGTGGCACTATTAGGATCCCTTATCCTCACCACATTATAGTTGGGCCATTTACAAAGACTAGAATTGGTTTAGGCCTTAAACCAACCAAGTAATGGTGATATCCCTCTAGGGAATTTTATATCAACCAGTTAATATTATAATTTCACATTGCAATTAATTATTACAATTTTTTGTTCTATCTTTTAAAGGGTTTTGAATGTTTAGAATTTTTGCTAGTGATATTATGATTAAATCAGCTCCCTCTATATTCTATCTTTATACTCTAAAGGTTTTTCAATGTTTATAATTTTGACTATTGCTTCATTGATTTTATATTTTTCTTCTCCTTGATTATTTACATTCTTTCTCATTATTATGTCGATGGGCTTAATCCAAACAACTTATTATAACATGCACCAATGCCCTACTAATTATATCCAATTTTATCTCTTATTGTACTAGTATAATGCCCTATTATAATTATCTATACTAATGCTCTATTTTATGAGGTAAAGTATATGAGTGTGAGTTATTTTTCTAGTAATAATTATTAATGAATGAATAATGCATTCAATAAATTGTATGTATAATATCCTAATTACATAAAGTAGCAAAATAAAATATGCATTGAATGAATGACTATGCCATAACTAATCATTAATTCCTTCAAGTAGGTACTAATATACTCAACATAATACAAGCTATGCCCTAACTAATCATCAATTACTTCAATCAGTCAACAATATAGTCAACATAATACTCCTTAGTTCTTCAGTGATAATTCTACTAATATGAAGGATGGGCATGTATAACTATTTATTGTGGTTTTCCAAAACATTGATTCTGTTCATTTTTATTCAAAGCCTCATGGAACTAAACATTGGTTGTGTTGTTTATTTATTAAAACCCCTAATGGTATGCCTATTTGAGAATTATTTTAGGATATTACCCTATTCAATGTTTAAATGTACATCTATCTTTTGTGACTCAGCTAATTACCCTAAATGGTGATACGAATAGATGTTTCTAATGTTTAATTTCATGTTTCTAATGGAAATATTGACATAGGTGGGGATATATTAGAACTATGTTTATCTCTATGTATTATGTTTCTCTTCACTTAGTACTTAATATTAATCTTTCTTATGGGGTTGCAAAACATTTATCAAGTTAATAATAGGAGGGTCATGGAAACCCATTGACTGTATTGTTGACTACTTCAATTTGATGGTACGTTTATTTGGGAATGATTTTATGATCAAGGGTTGGATATTTAACAATGCAAATAATGATTATGTGTTGAATGAATTATTATGTCCTAACTAATCATGAATTCTTTCTATTAGTAAGCAATATAGTCAACATAACACTCCTAACTACTTTAGTGATATTTTTGTTAATAGGAAAGATGGGAATGTATAACTATTTATTGTGGGATTTCAAAACACTTATTTTATTAATTTTTATTCATAACTCAATAAAATTAATAATATAAGCCTCATGGAATTAAACATTAACTATATTGTTGAGTGTCTGATCCCCTTGATGGTATGCCTATTTGGGAATGATTTTAGGATCTTTCCTTATTCTATGTTTAAATGTGTATCTATCTTTTACAACTTAGCTACTAATTACTATCTTAAGAGAAACATAACATAGATAGAAACATAACATAGTACTAGTATATCCACTATCCACTAATAAGATATTCACCACCTATGTCACTCTAAAGTTTAATTTGATGTTGTTAATTGAAAGAGTATATGAATGTGAATTTTATTTGAATTAATAATTTACATTGAATGAATTAGGTGTTCAATGAATTATATGTAGAATATCCTAATTAAAAAACCATGAAAAATAAATTATGCATTCAATGAATGTCTATACCCTCACTAATCATTAATTGTTTCAAGCAGGAGACAATATAGTCAACATAATACTCCTTAGTTCTTAAGTCATAATTGTCTAAATATGAAGGATGGGCATGTATAACTATTTATTTGGGGCTTGAAAATCTCTTATTGTGTTCATTTTACTTCAGAACTCAATCATTTTAATAATATAAGCCTCATGAAATTAAACATTGAATTGAACCCCCTAATGGTATGCCTATTTGCAAATGGTTTTAGGATCATACCCTATTATATATTTAAATGTGCATCTATCTTTTTTGACTGAGCTAATTCCCGTAAATGGTGATATGAATGGATGTTTCTAATTTTTAATTTTTTGATGCTAATGGAAAGACTCACATAGGTGGTGGATATCTTAGTACTGTGTTTCTACCACATAGGCAGTGGATATCTTCATACTATGTTTTTATCTATATTATGTTTCTCTTAACTTGGTACTCATTATTAGTCTATCTTGTGGGCCTAAAAAATACTTGATGTTTGTTTTGGTTCATAACTCTATCATGTTAATAATATAATGATCATGGAAACCCATTGGTTGTTTTTGATTGCTTCAATCAAATGATGTTTTGGGACTAGTGTTAGATTTTTGTGTGACTAGTGTTTAGCTAGAATACAAAAGTACAGAGTTCAAATTCTTTTATATGTTGGATATCCAATAATGATTACACATTTACTTCATATGTATTCACTGAATTATATGTATCATATCATAATTAGACAAACTATTCAATAAATCAATCATTAATTCCTCTAGGCAATAATAATACAATCAACATACAACAAACCCAAATGTATTACACAAACTAAACTAACATGCTCTTCTGAGATGAGTGATGACCTCCATCTACCTACATAAAGTAAAGGAACCAATGAACCATTAGTCTGTATAATGTTATGTTGATATCTATCTTATTACAATGCGTATAATGCCCTACATCTTGCTTGTCTATATAATACCCTTTACATTCTATGTAATGGTATACTATATAATAGTAACTCCCTTTTCTTGTCTTGCTATGATAATGCATATCCTTATTGGTTCATTGGTACCTTTCCTTTATTTAATATGATTTATTATTTTAGTTTTTATGTGAAGGGTAGTATCCCCAATGCTTAAGATGATACTTAGTATTGATAATGAGCAAAAGTAGACCATTATACAAACTGATTGTTCATTGGTTCATTTATTTTATGTAACAAAATGGATAATAGTGTGAATATTATGTACATTTTGTATAATGTTATACTATATAATAGTAATACCATTTGCTTGTCTTACTTTGATACTGGAAAGTCTATTTGTTCAATGGTTCTTTTTCTTTATGTATTGTGAAGCTTAGTATTATCCCCAATGCTTTAAATAATACTTAATATTGATAATGAACAAAAATATACCATTATACAGACTGATGATTAATTTCTTCCTTTTCCTTTATGTAATAAGATGGACAACAATAGTGTGAATATACCAATACTAGACCTTATATAGACTTATGATCCTTGGTTTTTTTCATTGATATAGTAAGATGGACAAAAGTGTGAATAGATCAGGGGTCAAAATTCCAAGCATTCAAAGTCCTTTATAGTATAAATCTAGAATACAATGGTATATAATTCAAATTCTTTTATATGTATAATATCTAGGAATGATATATAGAATGCAAAGATTATTATACAGACATGTGTGTGTGTGTGTGTGTGTGTGTGTGTGTGTGTGTGTGTGTGTGTGTGTGTGTGTGTGTGTGTGTGTGTGTGTGTGTGTGTGTGTGTGTGTGTGTGTATTGACTCATGTTTTAAAATAACCCAAATACTTGATCTGTGTATACCATTAAAAATAATGTAAATGCTGTGAGTTTTCCATTACCTCCAAGAAATTATAGAAACATCTTTGTAGTATTAATGATGTGGATATATAAAATTACAATGTGACTGTATACCAATAGAAAATGATTAAATGAGGAAATTTAGATGATGTCTTATAGAGGGAGCAGAGGTGTCTTTGTCAAATAACATTATTATTGTTATTCTAATTTATAATAATGCATTTTCATGGGCATATGCACACTCAACCTTTGAATATGAATGTAAAATAATATGCCACACATTAGGTTTTATGAACCTCCCTTAAATTTCATTATGATCCATATGTACATGAACTTATATATGGTAATGAATTTATGAAGTTCAACCCTAGTAGATGGTAGAAAAAGTAACTAATAGGGATGTATATATCAACTTAAATTATGGTCATCCATGCTAAATGTTCAATGCACATAAATTATTTTAGTTTGATCAATTATTATATTCTCCATTATGAGCATAATCAGACAATATGTTTAGTGTGGGCTATCATGATGGTAGTTGACCTTCACACCCCATATAACTATTTTATCTATTGGTGCTATTAGGGGAAAGAGATTTAAAAATGATGATTTAATATTTTTTTTATTGTCACTTACATTAGCCCATTAGCCCTTAATTTATGAGATCCACTTATTACATCCTTAATTTTGAGCTTACATTGAGTGTACTAGCTAATTAAGCTCATAAATGAGGACGTTAGAATTGAGACCCATCATCTGAGGGATAACAAGCCAATAGAATGGATGGAAAGGGAGGGGAGTCAGATTATCTAATAGGAATGTAGGTCAACTATTAATATGACCTCCAAGTGCCATCTACATGCTCTAAGGGTAGATGAAGTATCTAACAAGCATGTGGAGGTCACACTGATAGTTGATCTACATGTGCCTACTAGATACTCCAAGGGTAAGTAGATTATATAGAATGCACGTAGATGTCAACAATTAGTGTGATCTCGATGTTATTTCTAGATAATCTGAGGGTAGACATATTATCCAGAAGGCACATAGATTTGAACTATCTGCATGACCTTCACATTCTTGTTAGATACTCTAAGGGTCCATCCCATCTATCCATTTCATTGGCCCATTATCCCTCTAATGATGGGCATCACTTTTTACATCCTTGATTGTGAGCATAACAAGGAGGCACATTCAATGCTTAAGCCAAAATGCACTAAGGTAAGGTGATAAATAATTGAGATGTGACCAATTAGGAATCAACATCTAGTGTGGAGATCTATGCTAAATGTGAGTGCCTTAAGTAGTTGATGTATTCATATTTTTGAATGATGTGTCTATGGGGATTACCAAATCAGTGAATGTCTAATGCTCATGGATGGGCTAAAAACTGTCAATAACACATTAAGGCAAACAACAATGGTTAAGGTAAGCACTAGTAAAAAAACAAATGTTAATATCTATTTAATGATGAATTATTACTTGTGAACCTTTATTCTATTTGAAGACTATACCAGTGCTCATTTTCCATTACACCATTACTTTTATACATATTTAGGAGCCCATTAGCCAATAATGCAAATCATAATGCAAACACATCAGCAAGTTAAGGCACTCATATTTGGCATGAACTTCCATGTTGGGTGTTAACCCCTAGATGGTCATATCCCACTTCTTCATCACTTTACCCCGATGAGTTTTGGCCTAGTGTTGGATGTACATAATGGTTACACTCACAATCCTCAATGAAACACCTTAACTAGCATTATCATTCCCATTTCTAATTGACATGTCTGTGAGGGACACCATATTGGTTAAAGTTCAATGCTCACATTAGGGCTAACATATGTTAATAATGTGTTAAGACAAATAAAAATGGTTAAGGTAAATGATAGAGGTTAAGGCAAATAAAAGTGATTAAGCCAAATTTTAGGGGTGAAGTATAATTAAATGTAAGAACATACCAGTTGGTTATGCTTAGAATCAAGGATGTAATAAGTGGGGCCCATCATCAGAGGGCTAAAGGGCCAATAAAATGGATGGAGGGGGGAAGGTACATGGAGTATCCAACATGGATGCAGAGGTCAATTGTGAGTGTGACCTCCATGTGCATGTCGAATACTATGAGGGAAAATGGAGTATCTAACAAGAACATAAAAATCAATTATCAATGTAAGCTCCATGTGCCTATTAGATACTATGAGGGTAGATGATGTATCCAATAGGCATGTTGATATCAAATATTAGCATATCGTCCATATATCTACTGGATACTCTGATGGTACCTCCCCCTTTTCCATTCTATTGGCGTATTATCCCTTTGATATTTGGCCCCACTTCTTACATCCTTGATTACCCACAAGCCTTTACCCTATTTCATTTCTCATTTTTTGTTAGCATTTTTATTTTCAACCTATAGATGAGTTCATGTGCTCATTTCCTGGTTCTATGAGCATGCACCACATTCATAGGATCATCCTAGAGGAGGCATTTACTATACTAATTGGTTACCTGTAATGAATTAGATTATCTATATTGTTTAATCTTGAATACAATTTTGCATAATATTAGTCTAGTATTTATGAAGGGTGCAGCCTTAACATTTGTGGATATGGAAGCAATGAAATGTAGAACATGTTTTTTAAATTAATACATTTGCCATGGACAACATTGTATTTTTTAAACTTATATTATACTTTATTTACACTTTTATATTTTATCATGTGCAACATTACATATTTTTACACTAAAATTGATAGACAATATTAATTTAATTATTATTATTTTTCTTTTGACAACTAAATATATTATTTCATGTACTAATGTCATGTTTTGAGATCATTCAATGTAACCTATAATGGCATACACAGTGGTGGTGGAGGTAATAGTATAATATTTAATTTTTTTCTTCCATTTTACCATCATAATGTACTTTTAATCCTTTTTTACTATTGTACATGATATTTTATTCTTGATTCGATACAATGATTTAAAAAGTCTAAAATCTTGATTATTTATCTCATAATTTTCTAGGTTATGAAAGGAAGATTAAATAACATCATCAATCACTAGATATGAATGTCCTCACTTTGCATACACTTTCTCTCTGAACTAGTTTTTCATGCCTTACTTCTCTAGCCATGGTAGATGAAATTAAGAACACCACAACTCCGAGTAAATATGTTTATTTTACTAGATATTTTAATTGATCAATCATGATATAAAATGTTCACATAATATGGTTCCTAATCCTTCAATATATAAATTAGATATTTAATGTACTGCACTTTTATCATACATAAATTGCACATATAAATTTTTCACATAATACGGATAATGCATTTCACGTATATTCCTTCCATAAATAAGAAATACATATAAGTAATTGTTGCATGGTTTGATTCTCTGTACATGAGTGTATATCTTTGTTATTCTTAAATTTATCTTATCATCAATATACATGATCTATTATTATGTCTATGAAATGGTGTGTATGTAATCTTATGAGTGGATTCTATGATTGTTCATGACCCAAAGCATGGTTGTGATATTTTTGAGAGCCTTCACTCATTGGAAGCAAAATTATCTATAATAAAATTACACACCATAATTGAATGAGGAACAAAGAAGTTTTGTATCTTTGGACAATCATCTAATGGATTAGAAGAGAAACCAACCTAAATAATTAAAGACACATTGGTTGAACTATATGATACTGATTTGGTAATATGAAAACATTGTTTGGTTTTAAGTTATTTTATTTAATTATTTAAGTTATTGCAAGTTACATGCAAAGCTAAATATTTATCATTTTTATTTGAACTTGGATACAAATAACCCTTAGTCTTTCACAACCAACACAAGATGTTAATGTTTCCAACCCTAGATCTCAATCTTCCCTAGTTAAAAATGTTAGGAACATGAATTGATTGTATTCAAATTTTAACCGTGTTATTCTTGTGATCAATCACGATTTCAAATTTTGATTGGTTTAACCTTTTAATACATAATATGGATCATGAAAAGCATGTTAAACCTTAGAGAAGCTTCCCTAAGTTCCTCCAACAACATTAGAAAGAAGGGAACAATCGGGGAAGGTGGTAAGGTTTTATTAGTCTATTATATTTAAATGTCCATATCCTTTTTTATTTATAAATTATCATTATAATTAGTGCATTAATTTTTTAGCATAATAATGGTAGAGGGGATAGATGCATTGCTCCCATTTATAAGAAGAGAAGAAGCATTGAATGGATAAAAACATGCTCTGCAACCTCCTTCCATGTGCATGGAAAACCTCCTCCCATAAAGAAGGTAACATGAGAGAACAAAATATGTAGGGTTTTTTAGTTTACAAAATTTGTATGAAACTTGATAATGATCATCACTTTTTTATTTTGCCTAAAAATAAACCTACTATTATCTCTAAGGAAGAAATAAAATCACTTATTCCATAAGAGGATGAGGAGGATCCATATTATGACATTATGAATCATTCTTATGATACAAGGGTAATTCTTCTTTCATGTTATTCCATTTTTAATTCACACATATATCTTATTGTATACCTATTTGATATTTCTAACTATTTCACTTATTTATCAAGTAAACAATTGTAGTGAGGAGGGGTGAACACCTATTTCATTAGAGGTTGAGGACTTTGAAAATTGTAAGCTTTCAAAGGATTCATCAATAACCACTCTATGTGGACACGGGCCTAGTTAGAAGGAGAAGGTAACATGTTAGTATTTTGGAGTGTTTATTTAAAGTCATATGAAATAGGGTGACAATATTGTTTTATTTATTTTAATTTCATAGGAACCTATTACCCTCCCTTGTAGCAAGATCAAAATAATGGAACAAATAACATTTGCAACCTCTTTGCATGGATGTGGACATAGATAGAACAACAACGTAATATGTTGGGATTTTCACGTGTTTTCTTAAGTCATATGAAACATGATTTGGATATTGTTTTATTACTTTTACTTTCATAGGCACCCATTATCCTCCCTCATAATAAGAAAAAAAGAATGGAACATAGGAATGATTCAAAGGACAAGGTAGAATGTGGGAATTTTGAGTTTTTAAAGTTCTACAAAGCATGATTGTGATCTTTTTTTGTGATTTTACTTATGTAGTAACATTTTACTATCTCTGAGCAAGTAAGACACTCAGATGTTTCTTGTGAGAATGAAGCCGATGTCAAATTTTAGCTACTAAAGGATTTTTGTAGTGACATGGCATAATCTCCACATTTTACAAGGGTAAGTGTCCCATGTTTTTATATTTTCAATTCATATGTATATCCTATGAATTTGAAATTGGATATGCTTTTTTAATTCAAACCTTTTGATGTGTGTAGATTATTTTTGAGTATGAGGAGCATCGTTAAAATAATATACAATATTTTAGATACAGAGACCAATTCTATTATATTGTACCATAATGTCTTGCATTATATGATGGTGTGAATAAATTTTGGTCAAAACCACAATTCAATTCACACCATGCTTAAATGCACATGTTACCCCCCATTATAGATCGTCAAGCAGTAAGGCATCTGATCAAGAAAAGATATTAAAGGTCTACTAAATGGAATTTATAGTAACAACTATATAAGATGTATAGATGTAGGAAAATTTCAAAAAAAAAAGAAAATATTAATGAATCCAATGATTTGAGCCCCAAAGAGTTAGTAGCCAGAGAATAAGAACTAAAGATATATAATTCTAAATAAAATAAAGAGAAAATGAGGAGGGAGATTCTAAGGTAAAGGGAATTTGTTAAAGTTAGTGATACATTGTGTTTTCCATTCTATTCATTCAATCACCAATACATTCATATATTATGCTTACACATGAGTTGTGAAACTTGACAGGAAAAAAAATATTCCTTGGCTACAAACAAGAATGTAAATTGAAGAAGATGAGAGTTTTAGGAGAAGGTATATTTGTTTATCCTCAATTTTTCAATCGGTCTTTCTATTGAATCAAATAATTGTAGTTTTTATTTTTTATTTATGAAATTAATTATATTAATTTTTATAATAGCATGACAAGGATGGTTTAATGCAAAATAAGGAATGAAAGATGAGAATAAAAAATTGAAGAAATGTTTGATTCAGTTTGTGGAGATTCATTATGTTTTTGTCATACATCATGTCAAATGTTATAACATATTGAAGACAGAGGAAATGTGACATCAGATCTTCTATTATGAATGGTTTTATTCAAGATAACAATATTTTTATCATAAGGGAATTGTATGTAGATATTTGTGTTCATTAAATTAAAATCCCATTTGCGCATTACAAATCTTTTATCTTTCTATGATATGATTGTAACATGCATATAAAGGTCACAAAAGTAATTATGTCTTTGAATGTGGTTTAATATGTTAGTTGATCGACCCAAATAAAGTTGATTAACTACAAATACCACTATTCTCTTTTGTTTCAATGGTTTTATGTTATTTGGTAAGTGTCCTATCTAAACTATGTTAAGCACTCAAGGCTCTCTTATGTTTTGCTTTCATTTAGGCTCACATGTATATGGTAAGCATTCATTTGGATCAAGTATATAGGGTTTGAGGGAAAGCTTCTAGACACAAAATCTTATGTTCCTATTATTTCAAATATTTAAAACATGAAACTTTCTTTATGCATGACAAAACTTTGTACACTTCAATTTAGATTTTCCTCTGCATTTGATTTCTTTACGATGGAGTTTTTAAATTTTGTAGATGTTATTTTTTATAATATTAGCTACACACTTGATTTGAATGATTTATGACATAATTCATATAGTTTCCCAAAAGAAAAAGTCCTTTAATATGGATTTGTGATTTAATTTTGATTTGAACTCTAGCCAAATATTGGTTCTCTACCACTAATTTTTATGCATAAATTAAATCATATTCATCTATACGCCTAGGAAAAAACTTCTTAGAATGCCTATTATAGCATTACCCTGGTTAGTTTGACTATGTCTCTCACCTTATGGATGATTAAAATAGCTCTACTTAGTAAGATTTTCAAAGATGTTGTAGTATGTATTATTATCATCGAGATTGGTAGCTTTTTTATTGCCACTACCATTCCATGGTGAATGAAACCATGTTATATACTAGAGACAATGAATTACATTGCTATATAACTTATTTTTTAAAAATTAATTATTAATTTACCATGTGCCTTTTACATGTTCTATACCCCATGGCATGTACCATGTAAAAGTGGCAAGTGTGTATGGTTGATAATGAAATGTGATGGGGATTCATTCATCATGACATGTGCTAACTACTTGTTAGATTCATATTCAAAGGTTGAGTGTGCAAGTTATCATAAAAATTCATTACTGTATAATAGAATAATAATAAGAAAATATCATGATAGACACCCCTATCCTCCCTAAGACAACATCTAGATTTCCTCATTTAGTATTTCCTCTCAGTATAGAGTCACAAAAACATCATCAAAGTTGAAAGGACACTTATAAAATTACAATAACAACATAAAATATTCAAGGGAATTTATTCACTGTATTGAAAGTAAAGGAAAACTCATCACCTTTACACTATTTGTAATCATATACACAAATCAAGTATATATATATATATATATATATATATATATATATATATATATATTCACTAGTTGTATAACACCATTTATTACAGTCTGTAGAATGACCTACATCTTTATTTTATGTAAAATACCTTTTAAATTCTATCTAATGGTCTACTATTGTCCATATTTATACAAAAATCAAAGGAGCCAATGTACCATCAGTCTCTATAATGGTCTAATCTTGTCCATCTTATTATAGTCTCTATATTGCCCTGCATCTTGATTATCTATATAATACCCTTTAATTTGTTTGTAATGGTATACTATTGTCCATATTTTTTGATAATATAAGTGATCCACTTACTCATTAGTTCTAATACACTATCTTCTTACAAATATATCTTTGTATTATGATCAAAAGACACACTCAATGACCTTAAAGGGAAAAAAATGATCGAGACCTCTATAGTCTATATAATGCCCTACATTTTTCTTATCTATATAATACCCTTTACATTAAGTGTAATGGTATACTATTGTGCATCTTTCTACATAAAAGAAAGCAGCCAATGAACCATCAGTCTATATAATGGTCTACTAATCTACTATTATCTATCTTATTGCAGTTTGTATAATGCCCTAAATCATGTTTGTTTGTGTTATACCCTTTACATTATGTGTAATGGTCTACTATTATCCATATTGATACATATAGGAAAGGAAGTAATGAACCATTGGTTTGTATAATGGTCTACTATTGTCCATCTTATTATAATTTTTATAATGCCCTACATATTGCTTGTCTACATAATACCCTTCACATTGTGTATAATGGTCTACTATTTTCTATATTACTATAAAATGTCTAGGAACTAATGAAGCTCCATGTCATTATATTAAAATGTTTTTGTTTATTTAGTAATGAGAAAAAAAATAAAGATAAAAAGAAAGAAACCAATGAATCTGTCAAGAGAAAATTGATTGACATTTGGAGTGCAGATTATGATCCCAACAATTAGACTTTAGGTGACATCACTTCATAGGATTAGATGTATGTTTATGTTTTTAGTGTCATATAATTAGTAGATTTGTATGGTTTTGATTTTGTGTAGCTTCTAATAATCCCAATAAGACTCCCCTAAAAATTTTTATGGACCAATCTAAAAGTCTTGAATAAATGAATGCAAAGGTGGATAATGACTTTTAAGAATGCGAACTAAGGCATTTAAAGACTAGGTTGGATGAATGGGAGCAACGGGAAAATGCCATCAAATAAAGGGAGAATAATTTTAAGGAAAACATTAAAAGAATGAATACAAACATATCATCTCTTAAAAATAAGAAGAAGGAGCTAAAGCTTTATATTGAATGTGTAAGTAAATAAAAACTACAGGCTCAAGTGTGGCTCAAAGATAAAATTACATCACTGAGAGTATATGAATTTGTGGTAATTGTTAGGGATATTATTTTGGAAGTAGATCATTATATAAATGTAATACAAAATAAAATTTATGAGGAAGAGATCAAAGTGTGGACAAACTTTAAAATCCATCTTCTGACTTGCCCTACAACTACTCCCATTGTATCCATGCTTGTTAACTCCAATAGTGATCATAATTAGTGTGTTCATCTACTATGACTCATTTCACTATAGTTGTTTAATTTTACATTTATATGGTTCATTTCATAGTATTTTTTAACTTCTTAGTTATTCTAGTTTGAGATATTCGTAAAATATGAATGTCAAATTTAAAAAATTTCCTAACACCATGTGTGTTGAATTAGCTAAATTAATTATGGATTATTTAATTCCACACACAATATTTAACATGGATGATTTACTTACAAAATTATCTTTTATTTTTGTTGTCAATTTATTGTCGACGGCAATATAAAATCTATAAAAAACATTAAATCATATTATAGCTTTTTAGCACTCTTGATGGGTTCAACAATAATAGACCGACACCCATATTTGGGGATTCTTCAAAATGTGCTAAGTGATTACATCCTTGATACAAGACCCATCCTTGTTAACTTTAGACGAAAGAATTGCTTACCAATAAAACACTTGGAGATGATGCAGTCATTATCATCAATTGAGATTTGTAGCCATTACTATCTTAATCACATGTAATAATACATAATAATATCCATTTTAATATTATGTATAATAATAATTTTTTTGAATAAAATAAAAAAACATTCATTCATTTAAAATATTGATAAAAACTTGAGATGGTGAGTACTCTCTATGAAGGGAGATCCCTGAATTCATTGCTTTTACATAAATTCTTTTGCTCATTCTTACTCCCCATGAAATACCCCAATATTATACACATAACACATAATAAAGAGACTACAAATAAAGAAATTTTTTTTCCATAAACTAACACATATTTCGTCTCTAGTCCTCCTAAAATCTATAAAAGAGTTGCATGTTGGGCATCTCAAAATATCTAGTTTGGCATTATTGACCACATTTCATGGTTTTAGTGCTAATTATGGTGTATGTTGTTCATCATTTGTATTCAACTATAACCCATAAAGTGGCAAAAGAGGTTCATTAATAGTGATTTGTAACCACATAAGTGGTGAAACCATGATAATACCACTTAATGAATCACCACCAATACTTTCTCTACCCCACTTTGTCATTTATTTCACATCCCAAACATATTATACATATTTTATCTCACATTGACAAACTATCACACAAGTGACTCTGTCTGTCTATGAAGTGTGACCAATTTTTTGTCTCTTACACAAATCTTACTAGACATTTGGTCACACATTAACTCAGAATTGTGATCAAAAATCATATTCTCTACATTATTATCATAAAGAATCATAAGACAATGAAGAAGAGATACGTAGTATGAACTATTCAATTTGTTACCATCAGTAATTGGAGTAAAATTAAGGGTTATAAGTTCTTTCCTTTAACCATAAATAACATACGCATATTTGAAACATGTGTTTCTTGTATCATAATAAATAACAATACATAAGACATATATGTTATCCATAATCTTGGGAAAAAATATTTAGCAAACATAAGCATATTCAAGATTCACATAAACATCTAATTTTAAGGTAAAGAAGTTGGCACACCCTAAGATGTTAATGAAAAAATGTTGACTACATACCATTAGATTGAATTAGTCAATAATACAAATGATGGGTCTCCATGATGTTTCTATTATTAACTTGATAGAGTTATGAATAAAAAGGAACACCAAGTGTTTCATAATATCACAAGGAAGACTAATACTGAGTACTAAGTTAAGATAAAAATAACATAGAGAGAATCATAGTACCAAGATATCCACCATCTACATCAGTCTTTCTATTAAGAACATGGAATTAAACATTATAAACATCCATTCATATCACCATTGAATGAGATAATTGAGTCACAAAAGATAGATGCACATTTAAATATAGAATAGGGTAATATCCTAAAATCATTCTCAAATAAGCATATGAAGGGGATTAAGTAGTCAATAATATAGTCAATGTTTGATTCTATGAGGCATCTATTATTAATTTGATTGAGTTATGAAGAAAAATGAATATGATAAGTGTTTTGCATGTCCATAATAAACAATTATACATGCTCATCCTTTATATTAGCATAATTATCACTAAAGAACTGAGGAGTATTATGTTGACTACTTAAATAAATTCATGTTTAGTTATGGCATAATCATTCTTTCAACACATAATCATTATCTGCATTGTTAAATATCCAACCCTTGATCATAAAATCATTCCCACATAAGCATACAGTCAAATTGAAGCATTTAACAATACATTCAATGTGTTTCCATGACCCTCTTATTATTAACTTGATAAGTGTTTTGCAACCCCATAAAAAAAGACTAATACTGAGTACTAAGTGAAGAGAAACATAGTAATAATATATCCACCACCTATGTTAGTCTTTCCATTATCAAGATAAAATTAAACATTAGAAAGATCCATTTATATCATCATTTAGAGGAATAACTGAGCCATAAGAGATAGATGCACGTTTAAACATAGAAAAGGGTAAGATCCTAACATCATTGCAAAATAAGCATACCACAAGGGGTTTAAGAAGTCAACAAGATAGTCAATGGTTTTCATTAAGTCTTCTATTATTAGCTTGATTGAGTTATCAAGAAAAATAAATATAAGTGTTTTGCAATACCATCCTTCAAATTAGGACAATTATCACTAAAGAACTAGGGAGTATTATACTGATTGTATTAGTGCTTGCTAGAAAGAATTAATTATTAGTGAGAGCATAGCCATTCATTAACCACATTATTATTATTTTATTTTGTTTATTTAGGATATGTTGCATAGAATTCATTGTATGCATAATTCATTCAATGTTAGTTACTACTTCTAATAAAACTCACACTCCTATACTCTGCCTCCTACAACAAGGCATTGATTGTATTGTTAATTGCTTTAGCCCCTGATGGTATGCTTATTTGGGAATGATTTTAAGATCTTAAATTTTTTTGTGCTTAAACATACATCTATCTTCTATTATTGAGCTCTATCTTTTGGTTATCACTATACTTGACTGTATGTACATAATAGGGGTCAAATTTCCAAACATTCAAAAAAAATTAAAGTATAAAACTAGAATATAAAGGTATAGAGATCGAATTATTTTATGTGTAGCATATCCAATGATGATTATGCATTGAATTCATATGCACTCATTGAATTATATGTATCATATCCTAATTACACATACTATTCAATAAACTATGCATTACATGAATGATTATGCCCTAACTAATCATTAATTCCTTCATGCAGTTAACAATATAGTCAACATAAAACAAACTCAAATGTATTACACAATCTAGTTACGATATGCCTTTTTGAGATGCTGAACCAATATCATACTCAAGGGTTGGGATTCAATAATGAATACAATGCAATTTGTTATAGCTACCAACCTGTATAGTAAAATGCCTCCATGGGGATGATTCTATAGTTCACATTTCTAGAATTGTGTGGTGGCGAATGGAGAATGAATACGACCACCTGCATAGGTAGGAAAAGAGTACTGTAATGGCAAACAAAAACTTGTATACTCTTTGGATAGGGGAAAGGCGTACAAGTAATAATTTAGCTTTGAACTCCCTTGGACTACAATGATGTTGACTTTATTATTTGGTTTGAGACATGAGGTGAGTGACACAATAAGAAAATAATCATTGAAATGATGCTAATTATGTAGGTAGATAACGACCTTGAGGTGGACGTACTAAAAATATCCCTTATCGGGCCAAAGCTAAAGGCTTAAACACAAAATTTAATTGGTCTCAACAACACAATTTTATTATTCAAGATGTTATAATATATAAGAAAATGCTTCTAAAAACATTTATAAAAATAGGTTAGTTGTTAATAACTAACAACTAACAAACAACCTTAACACTAATTTATGATTGGTTGTTCTAACAACCAATATCCTTTATTATTTTATGCTATGTGATTTGCACAACCAAATTACTAATAATAAAACTAAAAGATATATCCATGTTAGGATTAATTCCTAACATTATCCCCCTTTGTTTTAACACGGAGTGAAAAACTACATACCTAACTTGCCTCCCTTTGAATATGGATGTAGGGTTCGCCCAAAAATACATCTAGTATAATGATTAGGAAAACTTATTACAATGAAAATCACAAATAATCTTATTTTATTGAAAATACCTTTGAAAAACTTATTTGAAACTTATGACTAAAAATGGACTTGACACTTAAACAAATTTCAGCATGACTCGACACAAGAAAAAAACTATGACAAAAAAAACATATAGTACCAAAAAAAATATATATATAAAAACTTACAAAATAAATCAATCTTAAAAAATAACTTATGATTCCCTACTTATTTAAAACAAACAAATAATATTTAAAATACAAAGTAAAAATTAACTATTTGACGTAATATAAAAACACATGAAATAGGCAAAAACCTAATACCACGAATTTTTTAAGCAAAACCACATGATACATATTAGAGAGTAATAACAAAAGTTTAACCATAAAAAACCAAGGATTTAAACGGTGAATCCACGAATTGAAAGCAAAACAATTACCTAAACAACCAAAAATAAATTAAAAATAAAGCTACGGACTTAATAACAAAGAATAAACTAATAACAAACTCAAAACACTTAAAAGCAAACCTAAGTACGACTTAAAACTAAACCACATTTTAAAAAAAACAACTATACCTAAAAAGCTTATACCATGGACTATAGATTTTGGAACCAGTCGTGTGGCATGGAGTAGATATAATAAGAGTTGTGGAGGTCACCCAGATTGATAAGGGAGATTTCTGCGTGAACCAAGAGGTCTCATTTCTAGGTAGTGAGGAATAGATCTTTCACGGTAGATAGCGCCATATCGCTGTGGAGTTTGCCGATATCATTTGGAGCCTGATGAAAAACGATGAGGGTTTGAAGTAGATATATGTCATTGTGAATGCCAAGCAGGGGTTGTTAATGCAATGGGTGCAAAGTCGGGATCCGATCAAATCTGGTAGAGACAGGAGCAAGCACCATAGAGAACGGCGAAGCGAGCACGACAAGGATGTTCGGGGGATGATTCGTGCTCTACACATTGAATCGGTTTTGTAATAGCTAGCCTACGGCTGTTAGCACATAAATATTTGGGATGCATCCTTCAAATAATAACACCTTTGCAAGCATTGTGTTATTGAAATTCATAACCCCATACCAACAAACAATATTGGTCTGGTTGCACGGGACCGTTCCATCGTCGCGAATGGAGATTCGAAGGAGAAGCAGTCTACTTCATCATCGCCAAGGTGAGTTTCCAATGTATTCAATGAAACTCTGGTCCACATAGATATCTGCAAATATCTGCTTCAATTATCTATTTTATTGTATAGCCCTGTATACACAAAAAACTGCAAACTATATATATAATTTTTTGTTTAAAATACATATATCCTTTTTTTAAGGATATATGTCAATTTTTTTTCTTTTTTAATTTTCTAGGATGAGACAATGGACATAGTGGGTGAGCATACAATGGAGAGAATGGACAAACTGGAAGCTTTGAAGAGAGATAGTGCAGGGGGATGGTGTATCCAACAAAGGTGCATGTGGTCTTCACTACAATTGGTTGGCAAAGTACAAGTAGGGGTGGACGAACAAGCAAGAGTTGTTGCATATGATCTATTCTGTAACATCTCTTAAAAATCCATTTTGATGCAAAATTATAGTGAATGGAAGGTATGGACAGTTCCAAGTTGGTCCTGCTCTGATACCAAATATTAAAAATAGTCTTTATGAGGTTAGAGCCAAAGGCTCCAACATATAATTTAATCAACCTCAACAACACAATTTTATTAATCCAGATGTTACAATATATAAGAAAGTGCTTATAACAACATTTCTAACAATAGGTTAGTTGTTAATAACTAACAACTAACAAACAACCTTAATACTAATTTAGGATTAGTAGTTCTAACAACCAATATCCTATATTATTTTATGCTACAAGATTTGTACAACCAAATCACAAATAATAAAACTAAAAAATATATCCATGTTAGGATTGATTCCTAATAGGACGATGGTTGAGTGCGGGGAGGATGACAACTAGATTGCTAGAAACAAGAAGCTCCAATGGTAGTTGTAAATGTAGATTCCAACAACCCAGTGAATGGGTTGTGGGCAGGGTATTCACCTAAGTCTAATTTCATGGATACATTTTATTGTAGAAGCATGACGAATCTACCACACTATGTATCCTTCTCATTAATCATGTTTACACTCGAAATATATATCCCGGTTTGGAAAACATGTTAATAGCAAAGGAAATTGTACTTTCCTCCTCAAATCATAGTTAATTTTGGGATGCAACTATAAAGAGCCCTCATTGATGATTGGTCATGCACAACACGCCTTGTTGGATGATATAGAGCATGTTGTATGAAAATTGTAGTTTCTTTCTCTATAATGAAAAATGGACTAGATCTGATAGCATATAAAATGTCCATAGCATAGACAACTTCCATCAAAGATATGAAAAAATAATATTTATTTTTCAAACAATAAAGTCCTGATTTTTGAAGAAAATTAATAGTAAGTACAAAACTAGATGATTAAAAACTAGATTAGATCTGATACCATATCAGGGAGTAAGGTAAGATCTCTAGATCAACAAAATGAACTAGTATAATTAAGCATGAGTCAAGCAAGTGCAAAAGTTGATTAAATGAAATAAATGAGAATATTACAAAACCAAGTAATTACAAGATCATCCAACACACTCCATATGAATAGTTTACAAATCAATATGTACAAATAGGAGAGTAAAATGTATTAATCCTTTATGAAAAGTCAAAAAGGGCCTAGAATAGGCATGTAACTCCTAAGTCTGAAATAACCAATCAAAAAGTAACATCCACTAGATAATGATAATGGACAAAAAATAACTCCATGTGTCTATGTACACATAAGTAAGCTAATTAAATAATAATAATAATAATAATAATAATAATAATAATAATAATAATAATAATAATAATAATAATAATAATAATAATAATAATAATAATAATAATAATACATATTTTTAAGAATAATAAAAATAACAAAATAAAAGGAAAGGAAAATAAAATTCTATACTAATGTCTCTATGTCTGAAATGTTCTAGAGAAGTGAAGACCCAAAATCTAGACAAGTGGCAATGTCTTGGTGAATCTAAACCTATAGACATAAAATTAGCCATTAATTTTTTAACATAAAAAGTAGATGTTAGACTTTATCCCCAGTTTGAATTAAGAAAATGGCTAAGGCAAAAATTGAAAGAAAATGGAGAATCCATTAATAGAAAAGAGCATTATTAAACACACATCTAAATCCATTTTTAAGATGATAAACATAAACTTAAGATTAAATAGAAAAAAATCACAATCAACTTTAGAGCATTTTATGGGATGAGACAACATGGAAGATCTTAATAACATCCCTAAGACAAATAGTCCATGTAACCAAAACTTAAAATGAACCATTTTATGATTAAACATGTTTTTTACATAAGGTTGCCTGAGTAAAATTATATAAATCTATAATCCTTTCTTGATGAAAACTATCTTACTATGGATCTTGATCAAAATACTTAATGTAAACCCTTAAATTGTCTGAAATGGACCCAAAATATGAAGACTTAGAGAAAATTTAAACATATCAACTAGAAGGGAAAGCACCCAACTTTTATGAGTCTTGATGGGTGAGATGATTCTTAAATTTAAGCTCATGAAATATTGACATATATTCCAACCTATCATCTACCTAGTCATCCATGCCACACAACATCTGTTCATTTATTTGGGGTGTGATTTTATGGTCACTTGGATTGATGACCTACACATTCTTGGTGAGATAAGATCATGACACTTGTCTAGATCTTATTTGCCTAGGAGACCTACAAACATACATACCACCCTTGGGTCCCAGAGAAATAAGATCACACCATGTGGCACAATCTCAAACACCTAGTGGCTCGACTTTCAAAATGAGTATATAGACTACCCCAAGGGCCTAGAGAAACAAGATCATGCCATGTGGTATGATATCATTCACCCAGAAGGTCTAAGGCCTATATATGGAACCGAGGGGGAATGAGGTCATCTTAAAGTGGGATCATGCCACATGCGCTGATCTCATAGATTTGAAAGGTCAGGGTGCTAGTCTCGTAAATCTAAAAGCTAAAATGAAGCATCTATATAGGATCATGACACTTGTTAGGATATCAATTACCTGTGAGGTTTATGATCAGTTGAATAAAATTAAAAGGGTCATGAGGAAGTGAGGACATGAGATTTTGCCATGTAGCATGATCCTAATTATTCTAAAAATCTAAACAAAATGGATATGATAAAAATATATTTGGGAAATATTAGATGATTTTTGGCTCATGGGAGAATAACATAGTCATTTGATTTCAAATTCAAACCATGTGAAAAATAGACTAAGGAAAAAACAAGGGAAACACAAAAGGAAACAAGCATGTGCATAAAAAAAGTGTCCTTTGTTTTAACATAAAACCAAAAACTTATCCATTATCTAAAATCAACAAAGCATTAAAACATGGGATTAGAAATAATAATAACAATTTTGATTTGACTAGGAGTAGACATCAATCATATTTCCTAAGAAAAGATCATGAAAACATTTAAAACATATAGTCAGATTAATTCAAAAGGAATGAAAGGGATTAAACAAATATGTAAAAGTAAATAAAATGTTCCCATTTGATCAACACTTAGTGCAAAAATTAATTTTATAGTTCATTAATATAACGGGTTTTAAAATTTAATCAAATGCAAATGGTTAATCAAATAAACCAAAATTATATAATATTAGGTCAGAATTCTCAAAGAAAACAACAAAAAACTACAATGGTTAGATAATTTACATAAATTTGAGGTGAAATGGTCTAGAATTGGAAATTTAAATGCAATTCAAAACTTAATCCATAATAAAATAAGACTCATAATATTTGTGACAAATTTAGATAGTTTTTATCAATACAGACCTAATTGCCAAAAAAATTAGACCAAGTGCATGTAATAGATCCTTTAATTTCAAACTTAGCCTAAAGATTAAAAAAATACAATATTGATACTATAAATTTTTATGGACCTTCCCAATTAGATTTGATAAAATAGGCCAAAACCTAACTAAAACCTAAAAGACCAAACTCTAGAGCAAAAAGAGGATCCCTAATTTTATGAAGAAATTAGTGCGTG
Source organism: Torreya grandis (assembly GCA_037957365.1). Classification (NCBI taxonomy): domain Eukaryota; kingdom Viridiplantae; phylum Streptophyta; class Pinopsida; order Cupressales; family Taxaceae; genus Torreya; species Torreya grandis. The sequence goes on along the minus strand of JARHVA010001632.1, from coordinate 1,423,742 downwards.
TTGTGAAATCAACAACAAATTTGTGAACCCAACCTTTGAATCTTATTATGACAATCCTATATTTCCCTAGTGTTTTCATCCTTCTATATTTTTAGACTATAATAATTATTCATATTTTACTTTCATTAATCTATAAACAACCTAGGCACAATGATAATTCAAATAGGTGGTGTACCTATTTAATATCTTGATCCTCCTCTTCTACCATCTAGAATGTCTCAAGATACTACCTTGTTAAATTTTGCTAATAATGAGAGTGCAAAAAATGATAATGGGAAAAATAATGAACAAAAACTCATAGAGGATGAATATAATTATGAAGATAATAAATGTATGAGAATAATGAACATGACTAAGTATATAAAGACTAAGTTAAAGCTATTTTATTTTTTCAAAAGTTTATTCATGAAAATCTTGAAGATATATAAAACATCCTTAATAATATACTAGAAACTATAAAATTCAAAAGCATTAGTGAAAAACCATTACTCTTTATTGATACAAATAGAGGGGCTACTAGATATAACTATCAAACATCACTCCCAATAACCCTCACCTTGATCACACCATTGATTCCTACATCAAGTGGGTGTAGGGATATGTATTCATGCCATTTTCCCCAAAGATGAAGCATATATTGCTACATCCTCCATGGGAATAATTAATACATAGAATCAATTACCTTTTTCAATGGCTATATAAATATAAGTGTTTGCATCGGTTTTGGTGAATTTTAAAATATCAAATATTAATCCTAGTGCATCTACTATAAAAAATCTTCTCCAGGTAAGGTTACCAATATTGATAAAAAAAATATTTGAAATCGACTGATGCCATTGATTCACAAGATGTATTTCATAATTCTGTTGCACTTAAGATATCTTTGCACTCTTTGTGAACTAGGTTTGTAGCACCAAAGTTTAAATTTTATGATGGAAAGGATGACTATGAGCAATATCTCTAATATTTCTATGCAGCATTCCTTGATTATGCTTTCAATGATAAACTTTTGACAAAATTATTTCCAAAAATGCTAATGTACTATGCTTTGAGTTGGTTATATGATCTAGTAATAAAATCAATAAAAAATAGTCAAGCCTCTAGAAAGTCAATTTATAGCACATTTCTCAATCAAAATTATTGAAAATATGTCATATGGACAAATTGTAAATATCAAACAAGAAGCCAATGAGCCCATCAGTGAATATGTTTTGTGGTATAAGATAATGTTTGCCAAAATTA
>JARHVA010001632.1:1412500-1415000 GCA_037957365.1 Torreya grandis | reverse complement strand
GTTGAATTGAGAGTCATCTAGAATCTATTAGTCATTTTTGGATCTCTATCCAAAATAATCTTTTCCAAAAACTCAGGCATCCTACACACTTCTTTCATGAACCTCTTCACAATCATAGATGCATCATCTAAAATATTTCTAAGAATGAAGTAAGCTCTGTTTTTAAGTTTATCAACAACCACCAAGATCATGTCATGTCATTATGAGACATCAATAACCCTTGTACAAAGTCTATACTAATGACCTAACACTTCCATTTTGGTACAGAATGTGGGCATAACAACCCAATAGGATGTACATGCTCAACCTTAATAACATTATAAGCATCAAGAAATAAAGTGAACTAGAAATTTCTTGATTCTTTTTTATAAATATAATGGTCTCAACTTTGCTAATAGATTAGTCACACATGGATAGCCTAAATAAGGAACATTGTGTAGTTTTATGAATACTACACTCCTCAAAATCTCCTTAATCAGTACATAAATTTGTGTTTTATACCTCAACACACCATCATATTTGAAATTAAATCTCTCAAACTTAGGATCTTGATCATTTTGAGCCAATGATAGCTTTACCCATTCATAAAATTCATCTCCTAGAGAGAATTTTACCATTTGATTGCAAAAATTCCTCTTGATAGTAGCCAAAGTTTTTATATGCCTTCAATTACTAAGGGCATCCACAACCCTATTTTCCTTGCCTTTAATATAATTGATATCAAAATAATAATCTTGAAATAATTCTAACCATCATCTCTAATGTGTATATAGGTTAGGTTGGGTAAAAATATACAAGATCTCCGAGTTATCAATATTTATCTCAAACAATTTTCCTAACAAATAGTGCCTATAAAACTATAAGGCATGAATGATTTTAGTCAATTCTAGATCATGCAGGGGTTAACTCACCTCTTATGGTTTAAAATTTATTGACTGATAAGCTACAACATAACCTTCTTGCATCAGAACTCCTACAAGGCCATCTCCTAAATCATTATTTATTACCAATAATTGATCATTTAGATTGGGAACTCTCAACACTATTGCAGAGGTGAGTCTTTTTTCATCTCTTGAAAAGCTTCATGACATTTCACTGACCACATGAATTTCTAATTTTTCCATTGAAGAGATGTAATCAGATTTGAAATCTTAGAAAAGTTTGAAACAAAATTCCTATAACACCCTACCGAACCGATAAAATCCTAACTTCATGGATGTTTTTAGGTGATGGTCATTCTATAATGCCTTTAATATTCAACGAATCCCCTGATATTCCTTCTACATATACAATGTGCCTAGGGTACTATAACTTTTTCTAAAATATGACACACTTTGACATATTCACAAAAATCATATGCTTTGATAACCACTGTAGAACCAACTTTAAATTCTCTAGATGTTCCTCCTCTGATTGTGAATAAATGAAGATATCATCTAAAAATATTATTAAAAAATAATCTAGATAATCTATGAACACACTATTCATGGCATTCATAAAATTTTTAGGCACATTTATTATCCTAAAAGGAATAACTGTGAACTCATAATTCCCATATCAAGTTTTGAAGGCTATTTTTAGAATTTCTTCCTTAGGAATCCTTAATTGATGATATCTTGATCGAAGATCAATCTTTGAGAAAACTAAAGATTCATGGATTTGATAAAAAAAACATAATCAATGCGAAGGAAGTTATGCCTATTTTTTAACATTACTTTATTTAAAATCTCTTAGTCAATACACAGGTGAAGAGTTCCATACTTTTTAACGAACACCATTGGTGCACCCCATGGTGACACACTTGGTCGAATCAACTCTTCGATAATAACTCTTGATGTTGGGTCTTTAAATCCACTAACTTAGTTGTAATAATTATATAGGGGGATTTTGACTATGGTTAAAACCTTGGAATGATGTTAATTGATAAATTAAATTCTCTCTTAGGTGTTAAACCTGACAATTCTTCAAGAAAAGCATCTTGAAAATAGTGGAGAAAAGGATAATGTTCAATAGATGGATCATTTTATTCTTTCATCTCATTTATTTTTATAATAAATTATTTACACCCTTTCCTTTGAGATTTATTTAATTGAATTACAAATATCTAACTTAGCTTAAGATCCCTCTTGGCTCCCTAAATTTGAGGATGATTACCCAAATCACCTAGACATTCAACCCTTTCAAGTAGATAATCTACCTTGGCTTTATGTTGAGATAACTAGTTTACTACTAGGATCACTTCAGATGATCCCAAAGGAGTTGAAAATATATTCACTACCATAGTGAATTATGGTAGTTTGATATTAGCTTTGACTAAACATTTATTGAACTAAACCCTGGATTCATTCCTATATTGAACTGACTGTGCATTTTCCATAACACCAGCTTTCCTATATAACTTATTAAGAATACTAGGAGCAATAAAACATTTAATAGATCTATTTTCAATTAAAATTAAAATTTGTTGACCAAATGAATTACCTAATTAAAATGAGAAGCT